>APFE030768345.1:147078-189578 GCA_000404065.3 Pinus taeda | reverse complement strand
CAGGCTAAAGTGGACCATGCATTAGCCATTTTCTTCCCTCGTTGTCGAAAGAAGCACAACCACAAAGAATGTTCGTTGGATACAGTTGAGATATGTGTTATTTATACCAAATATCGCTCAACCGACCATTGTCCTTCACTTCTCAAATTGAAATTTGTATTCAAGGAATCTTAGAAAGAACCAAAGCTAGCATATTTCATGGCACAATAACGACAATGGTGTAATCACCCATCAGGTATGATGCAATACCCTTGTATGTTTTTTTTTCTAGACAATTTGCTCAACAACAGTTTCCAGGATTAAGTTAGCAGGGTCAACAACATTCTAATACTTCCTGGCAGCCTTAGCCATACACTTCATCACCTTAGACAAACCAGTCATTTCCTGGTCCTAGTCCTTCTTGGCCAAATCAACAATATCACGCATCCTCATGGCATAATTCAGCGAATAATCCATACCCTCTACAATGGGAAAATCGACCTACCCAGGGGCCAATGTGGTCCCAGAATTGGCAACACCCCACTAGACCAATAAATTAATCGATGGGAACGTTTCCTTAGTCACAAAATCAACCACCATTACAACCTCCACTTCAACTACCCCTAAACACTCCACCTCCACTATGTCCTCAACTACCTGCACAACTAAATTTGAACCTGAATAATAAGCCTGTGCAATTTTTAGAGATTCTAGAAACTTCAGGTCATTTTCCTCCCTCTTTGGAATGTAATGTATTACGTCTAAGATTTGGGAGGACTATCTATCTGGAAGATCACCCAAAGAATCAAGAGTAATCAGAAAAGGAAAATCTTGCTAAGGATCAGCCTTTGGCAGAACATTATCCTCCTACCATAATTATTACTGAAACATAATTGTCCAGTAAACCGATTAAATAGCAGGAATCTATTAAGATTATGGACGTTGCTCCCCCATTCCCTAAAATATTATCCATAGTGAAATTACTTGTATATCCTGATTATGACCTCATAAGGGAACTATAAAATTTAAGTATCAAAATCCCTCTCCTACAGGTTATCAGAGAAATACCTATCTATGTTAAAACCATTAAAGAGACGTGCGTTAAGAAGCTTGGAAGGAAACCAAAAGATTCTCCTACAATCCATGTTCTTGGGAAACTCTTTGATATTATCCTAGGAAAATAGATACCTATCAAATATGACAATCCTGGAAACCCTCTAGTCACTGTCCAGATTTAGGGGCATAATTTCCCAAACACCTTGGTGCACTTAGGAGTTGCTATAAATATTATAACACTTGAAACTTGTGGCCTCCTTGGAATAACTAGATTTAAATTGACTCCAACCATGCTGGAACTAGCCGATAGATCCATAGTGAAACCAGAAGGAACCTTAGATGATATCATTATTTTTGTATACTCCTGGGAATACCTAGTGGAATTTCTGGTCCTCGTCCTAAAAATAAGTTGGAGGGACACCCTCTGATATTAGGCAGAGCATTGCTTTCCATTGTATATGCATGCATTGGGTGTCAAACTAGAAGTATGACAATCGCCAAAGGACCTGCTAACAATAATCTCATTCTATACCCACCTGCTAGACCCAACATGTCGTCTGGAAATTCTAAATGGTTCCCTCCCAAATATTAAGAAGGAAATTTATGTTCTCCCCTCACCATCGTTAAAGCTCTTATATTTAAAAGACAGACTAAGGATGACATAATTAATGGGTCTATTAACCAGCCTTCCAGCATAGGAAACTGAACATGTCACATGTTAAAACTCGTGCTTGACAATGAAGCCGAAAGAAATCCGCTAGAAGATTTGAGTGGTGAGCAGATACCTACGACTGCAGTTCATAATAGCATCCCTATTGAAAGTGAACCTAACAAGACCTTGAATATTAATGCTAGTCTTGATGACCTTCAACGTGAAAAGTTGATTCAAGTTCTTCATAAATATAAACAAGCTTTTTCTTGGGAATACTCTGATATGAAGGGAATCGATCCACAGTTGTGTACACACCATTTCTATTTTGAGAAATATGCCTGATCCATTCACCAACCCCAAAGAAGATTAAATCCACACCTTGGGGACATAGTGAAACAAGAGCTTCAAAAACTTTTTGATGTTAATTTTATATACCCTATTGTTGGGTCTCCAAAATGTCATCCACTTTTACCCACATTTCCATCATTTTACCCTCATTCTGTAACTCGATAGCCCCATAACCCTACATTAAGTAATCATTTTCATAATTGTATGGGTTTATCATCATTATTTTCCAAGTCATTGATTTTAAGTATTTGAAGAGAATTTGTGATTAAATATTAGGAAATTAACATGTTTTCATATATCTCTAAAAGTGTTTTGAGTTCTGTGATATTGTAGGCCTACTTCGAGATCCTAAAGGGTCCTATTTGACCACCCAACCACAAATTCGAATTTCAAATTCCAACTCATGAGGATTTGTGGAATAATTGTAGAAGATGTGGATCATTAACTATGCACATTCAAAGGAGAAGAATCATGGATGAGACGATTTTTGAGAGGATTTGTATCTTACATTTTTAAGAGATTGGTTGTACCACAAGAGATAAATGTGGATTTACGAGAGATCTAAGGATCTATATTTATAGAATAGTTATCTTCAATTTTTGTATAAATGAGAGTGCACCCTTCATACAAAGGGTTGTTAGAGGTTAGAGGTAGCTAGTGACTAGTTGTTAGTTGGAGTTTCCAAGTTCCATCCAAGATGTGATTTGTAAAGTGAGGATAGAGAATTCTTGTAATATCTTGTAACTCAATTTATGAAATACATACTGCCAATTTGATCTCCAAGATGTGATAGTTGTTAAATGTGCTTTCTGAGGAATGGAGGGCCCCCATCAACCACAGTTTACACATCTTTGTACATATTGGTAACATAGTATAGTTATGTTATTTCATTTTTTTCCGCAAGTGTGATTTCATTTCAGTAGGTGTGAGTGTGATTTCAATTCAACAAGTGTGATTTTTTTTATGCAAGTGTGATTTCAGTTTCTTTATATTTGGTTTGGTTTAGATTAGATTGATTTAACTTGTTTTGTAATTAGTTTTAATTGCATTAGATTAATATATTTTGATAAATAACCACCTAGTACATATAGCACACGTATACCTCATCAGTCTACGAACCTCAGGTTGACAATTAATGACAGGGATTTCACAATTAAATCACCCAACACTTATTTATGGCAGTCAGTGGGTTTCACCATCGGTGGTAGTCCCTAAAAAGAATGGACAATGGATAATTTGCGTAGATTATAGAGAACTAAATAAAACCATGCAGTAGGATCATTTTCCTCCTCCATTTGTAGACCAAGTCCTTAACACTCTTTCCAGAAAGAAATATCTTATTAATGAATTTAGACTTCTGTGATCCATAACATTAGTTTAGAGAATCTTCAGCAAAATCACATAATTAATAATTTGTCGACGCGTTTCGAACCAACCAGTGTGGTTCATCGTCAGGACAAATTGAAGATCAAATCCAGCTTAGCATGTTTAAATAGTGGGTATAATCAAATCTAGATTGCCCCTAAAGACTAAGACAAAACCATGTTCACCTATCCATGGAGAACGGTTGCATATAGAGTCTTACCATTTGAGTTGTGCAATGTGTCAGCTGCTTTTCAAAGGGAAATTCTGAGCATTTTTTATGATTTAATCAATGAAGGGTTTGAACTATATACAAACAATTTCACCCCTTACAGTAATGATTTTGACCAAGATTTACATAATCTCGAAAAGGTTCTTACATAGTGTATAACTACCAGACTATGCCTTAGTTTTGTAAAATGCCACATTATGATGACAGAAAGTTTAGTCCTAAGACATTTTATCTTTGTTGCAGGTACTCAGGTAGACTCAACTAAGTCGAGGTAATTCTTAAACTCCCTACCCCTCATACGCCGACAGAGGTAAGTAGTTTCCTTGGTTACTCTAGTTACTATCATCGTTTCATAACACATTTTTCAAAAATCACAGCACCACTATATGCATTAACTGGACATGTGGAATTTGAGTGGATTGATAAATGCGATATTGCTTTTGCAGATCAAAAAAAGTTGGTTTCAACAACTCCTATGTTGCGGGGACCAAATTGGAGTCTACCATTCCATATATCATGTGTAGGTTTTAACCATCTATAGAAATTAATTGCACACAAATTCTAAAAACAAAAAATAAACAATGGTGAGAGCATAAAACATAAAACAAATATACACAGAGATTTTCCCCTGAATCCCAAAATTGGGACTACCAGATTGATTTTTCATTATATTCCTTTCAATGTTACAATACATATATATACATGTTGAAGCATCCATAAACCCCACGCGCAGGGTGGGCAGTAAGCCCCCCTGTATGTTGTGTTGGTTGTTGTAGGGGGGAGGTAGCCCCCCTGCATGGGGTCTGGGGCAGCACCCCGGGAAATTTTTTTCAAACCCTATATTAGGTGGGTGGACCTACCAATGGTTTTGTGCCTGGATTTCACACATGGTTTTAGGCATGATGGTTTTCTGTCCATGGTATTTTTCAGATCCGGTCAAGGGAACTACGATTATGTTCTAATCCAAGGTTTATGGATGCTTCGACATCTATATATGTATTGTAACATTGAAAGGAATATAATTAAAAATCAATCTGGTTGTCACGGTTTAGGGATCCAGGGGAAAATCCCTGTGTATATATGTTTTATGTTTTATGTTTTATGCTCTTGCCATTGTTTATTTTCTATTGTTAGAATTCGTATGCAATTAATTTTTGTACGAGGTTGAAACCTGCATTTCGTATCAGAGCATAGGTCACAAATTCGATACACACCCGACTCACGTCGAGGGAGATATTGTTGGAAATTGGATAAACTAACACTCCTCGTTTGTTTCATGACATGGACTAACCGCCTCTCATGGATCCTTATCTTTGGTGATGCGATCATTGACTAACACCTGCGGGTTTTGGTCTAACGGCAATCGTGATTGCGAACATCATCAAATGCATCAGATACAATGATAGGAGAAGTTCTCCGATAAGAAGAGGATAAGAATCCATACACAATTTATTACATTAGCAAAAACCAAAGTTAAACTATACTGTGACAAAAAAAAGAGTTTATGGTTTTCGTTTACAAAATAAATAAATTTTGTCATTATATAACAGGATTTCCAGTTTTTTTGTACACTGATCATCCTGCTATTCATTATTTAGCTAACAAACTCATTACAAATGGAAAAGTAACTTATTGGTTACTGTTATTGTAGGAGTTTGACATTACTATAAAAGACTGGCCAAGAAAAGAGAACCTCGTCACAAATTTCTTGTCAAGAATCTCCTTTATGGTTGACCCTCTACCAGTGGAAGACCAATTCCTGAATGAACATTTGCTTGTTGTGATCATTAAGACATCGTGGTATGTTGATGCTGCAAATTACCAGGCAGTCAAAAAACTGTCATTGCACTTGTCATCCTGAGAAAAGAAGCTTATCATCCAACGCATTGCACATTTTTCATGGATGGATGGTTACCTCTTCCACGCAGGGGATGATATTCAAATCCACAGATGCACTAGAGAAGACAAAATTTATGTTATCCTCAGGGCCTGTCATGATAAACCCTGTGGAGGTAATTTTTTCGATCGAAGGACTAGACATAAGGTATTACAGATGGGCTATTTCTGGCCCACGATATTTAAATATGCAAAGAAATATGTCCAGAGCTGCGACAATTGTCAAATAATGGGTCATCCCATTCAGGCCAAATGAATTCCCATTCAACCACAAATTGTATTGGAACCATTTGAAACATGGGAAATGGACTTTGTAGGTCCCTTTAATTCACCTTCAAATCATAAGACATATATCATAGATTTTACAAAATATGTAACCAAATGGGTGGAAGCAGTAGCACTCTCAAGGGCCACGAAAGAAGCAGTTATTAATTTTGTATTCGAATTGTTTGTTCGATATGGGTTACCTCGAGATCTTATAACTGATGGGCGATCACAGTTCACTACTCAGAAAATTCCAGCCACATTGCAAAAATACCATATCAAACATAGAATTACCTCTCCTTACCACCCGCAAGCGAATGGGCAGGTGGAAAGTACAAACAAGATCTTAGAGATGATTTTAACTAAAATAGTATATGTAAATCGCCAAGGTTCCTAGAGCCTTATGGGCCTATCAGATAAATTGGAACAACATTATTGGATATTCACCTTATCAACTCTTCTTTGGTAAGGAACATATCTTTATGATCGAATTTGAAATTAAGACTCTCAGAACTGCTAAGGAAGTTGGATTGGATCTTATGGAAGGACAAAAACAACGCTTACAACAACTTAACGAAATGGATGAAATGTGCCTTCTTACCTTACAACACATAACCATAGTTCAACAACATAGGACTAAATGGAATGATCAAGTGATTTAAAGTAAAACCTTTCAGAAAGGGGATTGGGCGATGTTGTGTGACTCCATATTCCAAGACTTTCTAGGTAAACTCCAAACAAGATGGTTGGTCACTTAAGAAGTTACTAAAGTTTATGACAATGGAACAGTGTGTCTCACTATGATTGATAATTTTGGCATTTCTTTCCTTACCAATGAGCATCGACTTCGTCTGTATCACCAACCACTTACACAAGAATCTTTTCTTCATGAAATTGATAATGACGCAAATTTGCAAGTTGTAACTGATCAGGGAAATGTCCTCGCAGTCACAACCAGGTAAACTTCTTTTCGAAATCTCTTTCGTTTTGTGCATAATGTAAATAATTTATTTTTTTATGATATGTACATTTTTTTCACTTTGGTAAAACATCACGAATATCCTAATCACAGTTTTTGTTTCCTTAGTCACAATTGTTGTTTCCTCAGTCACAGTTGTTGTTTCCTCAGTCACAATTACGGTTTCCTTAATCAAAGTTGTCTTTTCCTTAATCATAGTTGTTGTTTCCTTAGTAACAATGGTTGTTTCCTTAGTCACAGTTGTTGTTTCGTTAGTCATAGCACCAGTCATCATAATTTTTGTTTCCTTAACCACAATTGTTGTTTCCTCAGATGTGACTACTATTTCCCTAGCTTGTTAATACTACTATTTCTTTAGGGTAAGGACTATTCTAAGCCCCATTTCGACATGATGATTGGATAACTAATTTGCCTAATGATTATCATAGGAGAATAATTTATAAGAAATCATTATCAAAATTCTAAACTTCCTAAATCTTTAACTACCCTAATCTGGTAAGAAATATATAAAAATACTCATGACGCATTCCTTCCATCACCACTTAAGGAGCGTTCTTTCACTCCAATTTTTAATGATTCTACGATATTTTTGAAAAATAAGCTTTGGAAACAAAATTAGCAAGCTAAAAAGTAATTATTATAATACTTTTTACACCATCCCTAACTCTTAAGGAGTTGACATGCCACCCCATTCACTAAGGAATATTTTATGATTAACAAAACCATAACAAAGTAAAGTGAAAATCTAACACAGGATAGGAGGTTTCATCATGAGCTAGCCTACTATGTTCATAGGATCTAGTGGAGTGACATTACCACTTCCGGTCACCAAGCCAGGGTAATGGCCTTTGGTATTCAGGTCAAAGGACAAGAGGTCTCATTACGAGTTGGCTTGTTCACCACATTATCTCTGGTGAATGGCATTGTTATTAACTAGTTACCACGCAAGAACAATTGCCTTCTGTAAATGCTTTAAAAAAATATGGCTTGGAAAGGAAACCCTGTCAAGGCTATGGATGTCTGCTGGAAGCAGAGGACATGCCTGCGTATTAAAGTAAATTTAAATATTACAATTTAAGTTGGCTATTTTGTCTCCTCAAAATTAATAAAGGAAATATCGTTAGATTTATTTTGGAATTTTATAAAACCCTCCAAGAAACTGGTGATCTTTGTTTTCCATGAGCAATTCATTATAATTTTGCATATGAGGGATATTTTTTTTTTGTAAATTCAGTGTTCTTACCAATTTCTTTCATTTCTTTCTCTAACGATACTCTTTACGTGCATATTGTTTCCATCCATTTATCGTTACTCGAAATCTTTGCTTGTCTTTATTTCACTCTCACACTTTGCGCATTATAATAATCAACATCATCATTACACCTAATGATTAATAAAGAGCTTAATTATTATCTCGTGTTTCATAGATACCCCTCATCCTCTATTTTTTTCTTCGAAGGTTGCCCTATCATGCTTAATTAATATCACCTTATCTTTTAATTGTGTCAAATCTTCCAACTTATCAAAACATTGATTGGCAGTTGCAATCGACCTTAAAATATATTGGGGGTGCAAGACGATACTGACACATGATTTGTTATTTGAATTTTTTAAAATATCATTTCATGTCATGGTCGTTGAGGCCCTATAATCTGTGCAGAATTACTATTAGTGTATATTTCAAATTTTGTTGTTTCTAGCTGCAAATTGCTTCATGTTGAATAGTCAACAATGGGCTACCATTAGTACATTACGAACCTACTCAATTATAGGCCTCGAAGTAGACGCATAGCATTTTGGTCTAAGTGGGATGGTTAGAATACTTCGGACGATTACAAGGCTTTGATAACGAAGTAGCATTAGAATTCAAAAAGTACTTAGAAAATGGCATATCAATGGTAAGAAACACACAGATACAGGGGAGTGAAGGCACAATAGCACAAGTTACAGGTCTTCCGACAGAGGGAGAAAAATGGTATGAAATACACACTTCGCTCCAGAACGCAACCCTCTTATTTTTGAACCATGGTGAAGAATTGGTTAGGAAAGGAAGTGTAAACCCAATTCATTACCATAGCCATAAAAAGAAGTAGCAGGTATCGTCCAGCATTATATTACCTGTGATGGAAGGTATGACATGGTGATGGGACGTCATCTCAAATTAATGACATCTCTAAAGTGAAATGTAACTCTAAACCTTCTGTATTTTCTCAATCCGTTGTTGCATGAAACAATTGCTATGCTAAGAAGATCCAAATACCAAGTATCAGTCGTTAGTCATGACAAGATTATCAAAGTATTAATTGTAAGAAGTATGAATCAAGCACAACAGACCTAGGAAAGTTCCTAGGAAACCCTGACGCTGACCTAAGCATTCCCTTGGAAAAATGAAACAATCATTGAAACATCTGGAAACGCTTCTGTTAATAGTGAGAAGCTAGAAAAAGACAATGAGGATAATTCAAATGACATTTTGGTGACAGAAGATACCCCACAACAAATTGCACAAACTTTAAATCCTAAAAAACTCAGCAAAGCAAAGAAAATAATGGCGTATTTTCTAGCTTTGCTACCCAAGAAAAGAAGAAGGTCAATTAAGTTAATCAAGTTACAACAAGGTCAGAGTTCTTTGGATCCGCTTGAGCAATCACTAGAAGAAAAATTGACTCAAGAATTCTCCAATGCAGAGGGGACACAGTAGGAAACCCTTGAATAAAATACAGCTCAAGACTTATTAGCCCAGGAATAGACAGAACAAGAAATGGAAGCAGCTCAAGCATTGGAAGGGTTAGAGAACTTATTGGGAACTGTGAATTTAGGAGAAGCAGTGACTACTCCAATAGAAGAATCTGTAGCTCATCCTAAAAACCCTTTTGACCAAGAGACTTCATCTAATTCTCCAGTTGCAACTTCCCCCGCCAATTCTTCAGCTACTCTCATTATGGAATCATTTGGTGTCCCTAAGGTTGTTCCCTTCCAAGATAATTATGAAGACGTTGTTGCTATTATATTGCATCCCTTCTCTCCAAAAGAGATAGCTCCATAGTTTCCCCTTGAATATTTGATTGGTGAAGGTCGAGATGGAGGTATTGATTTTCTAGTTGAACCTCGGGTTGATCTCTCTGTCAATGACTTCCTAAAATATGTAGTTGTACCAACGAAAGTTGATAATTCATTCACTAATCCTATGCCAATTGAACCTAAGGAGATTACCATTGAAAAGCTCGGGGTGATAGTTGTTGTTTCCTCTCCTTTTGCCCCAACAGCTTTGGCCAAAACCTTTTGTTCAAAAGACTATAAGTACCAAAGTTGTGAGGAACATAGAAAATGGTAAACTCCATGAAGAAGTTAAAATATTAAAAGAAGAAAATAAGAAATTGCAAAGGAAGGCACGACGACTAAAAAATGGATGTTGGGTAGTAATCAGTCTCATAAAGATCATGTGAAGAAGGTTAGAAGGAAGACAAAAACTCAAGAGACTGAAACCTACACCGACCTCACACGTCTCCATTGAAGCAAGTGCCCAGACAAATCCTACCCTTGTTTTTACTGAAGTAGGAACTCAGATTGATTCTGAGGTACAGATGATTGATGTTCCTCCTATTCTCGTCGAAGTAGAAACTCAAATAGATACACCATTTGTCCTTATTGGCAGAGGAGTACAAACAAAGGATGTACCTCTTTATACTCCCTTAATTATAGAGGCTACCATTAAGGTCTTACATAAAACTATGGAAAGACAATAGGAGACTATAGCAAGATACCAAAGAGAAGTGGTGCCTTAGAAGGAACATCAGGAATTGCTTCAATGATTTAGGGAACTGACAACAATAGAAGATGAGACTTATGTGCAACTTAGAGCATCTGAAAAGAAAATACAAAATTTAAAGGATCACATTAATAAGGCTACAGAGAAAACAAAGGAAATCTGCTCCATTTATTTAGATGCCTTGGCATGTAGGTCCCCAGCCCAGAATTATGCTTTATATTTACTTAAGCGACATTTTTTGCTCAAAATTAAAGCTATACAGTCTGGGAAACCATATGAGTTTTAAAATGTACTGGATTTTATCACTACTTTCCATAGACATGATGAGCACACCAAGTATCTTATGTGTGAACTATATATGCATAATTTGTTTTTGGAAGAACATGTGGAGGAGAATCTTGTTCCATTTATTAGGGACATTCAGTTCTAGGCCTTCATATCATTTTCCAGGAACCAGGTGAAATGGGAAAAATTTTATCACACTTTCTAGAGGATAAATTTTATCACACCTTTTGATCTTTGGGTCAAAGGAGAACCTCAAAACCCTTTTCGCACACTTATTTGTTATGGTATATTCATAGAAAAACCTGGTGTTGCTTCTACACTTGCACTGATTCATAATGATGTCTTACATTCATGATTAGAATACTTGGGAAATATCAAAGACAAGGCTCTTCGTGGAGCCAAAGTGAAATGGAAAGCATCATCTAATGAAATAAAAAACAGAGAACCCTTTGGCTTCTGTAATTTTCAATATGCCATGACTAGAGTACAAGACTATGTCCACCTAGTATTGGAAAAATGTATCAATTGGATAGGATGTAGGTATATATGTCCCATTATCTTGTGCCCTTTGTCTTTTTATAAATCTAATTGTGATTTATCAAAGGCGAGTAAGTATGTGGCCTTTCAAGAATTTAGAAGTAGGAATGGATTCAAACATAGAGGAGAAGAATCTTATGAAGCTTACTCCTTAACTGCCTTGCATATTAATCATTTGTTTGCATGAGGTCATGCAAAAAGGTCAAATGGGGGTGATGTTGGGCCCCATAATTGTTATAATTTCCTTACCTTACTTCTTAGTTTTTTATATTATTTTCCTAAGTCTTTATTGCATTTAGGACATGACAATCCATTTAATATGGATTATATAAGCATTTAATGTATTCTTATTATTTTATTGCCTTTATAAACTGATCTTATCATGAAAGAATTATTCACTCATGGTCGGATCCTTATTTTGGATAGGAATCTATCGATGAGCTGGCACCTGATGTTGTTCCTTTGATTGATCATAGAAGATCAGATAGCTTGATGTTGTTGATCCTTGTTTGAAGTAAATCAGTTAAGGATAGGCTTCTGGCTTGGTCATATAGACATATGAAAACTTCTTGTAACTTAAAATGAGCATCCTAAGAATCTTCAGTTCTCAGGATTGCTCTTTATCAAAAATAGATTTACTATTCTTATCTTCTACAGACATAGTATAAAGACTAGGAATTGAACCTCGAAAGAGGTTGTTCAATTTAACAGTGTTGACATAAGTTGTGAATTTGAGAAGACACCAGTTGTAATAGATCCTCTGTAATTTAATGAAAGTGCTTATTAACCAAAATTAATCTGTTGTGTTGATTTATTTTATAAGGTAGTTCAATTCCGGTGATTTGGGCTTGATCCTGGAAGCAACATTGTCTTTACTTGTATATTAAATTTGTGTTCGGTTCTTCTGTCCTATTCATTTATTTACTTAATCACTTTCAATTTATAGTTGCTCGCTCGTTAAATTGCATGTTCTATTTTAAAGAGAATTTATAGTGGTTGTTACAAAGTAGATTTTTTTTAGCTAATTCATTGAGATTGCGAAGCTTATCGTTGTTTCTTGTAGATTGTCATAGGATCATTATTTTGCGTGACTCAACTGCTTTTGATAATATAATTTTTTAGTGTTCTTTCGTTTTGTAGTTGTTGTTCCTTAGGTGACAATTTGATGCTTGATAATTTTCCTTTGTTATTTCCTACATAAAGTATTTAGTATTTGACGTTTTGAATGGGTTGATTTAGTTAGAAATTGTGTAATGAGTTGGTTCCTTCATCATTTCAGTTTTAATTTCCATTAGGATAGTGGTAATTAGCCATATCGGCATTTCTCTTACATACACTGTGCAGATAACTTTGAAACAGAAAGGCGAGACCTCAGGTTGACAATTTAATGTGCAGTGGTTAATTGGTCCTTTAGGGACAGTTAATTGGCCCAACAATTGGTAGCACCTAGGCATATGTGCAAGGAGCGACCACAAGTTATGGTTACCCTACAATCCACTGACTCATAGTGACTAAGTTGTGAAATCGAGTCCTATGATGAAAGAGAGTTATATATAAGTCTTAGGCTATGGATCTAGCTTGAAACAAACCTAGAGAAGCTCGTAATTGGCAGACAACCAACTAGTAATAAATGAAAACAAATAAACAAATAAAAACCATGTTTTCCCCTTCCAAAAAGGAAGTTTAGATCACAAAATGGATCTGATCATATAAAAAATAATATGATCTCACAAACATCAAAAATGTGGAGAGGGAGACCAAAATGACATTAAGATACAATAACAATACAGTTCACAAGTATACCTACCAGTGTCGAATCCTCCTCTAATACCTTACTAATTCACCTTGCTTGTCTCACACATAAACTGAGCTCATTCATGCAACGAGGGCCTAGTCTAGTGGTATTTCTACAACATAAGGTTCTTTCATTATATTATCCTCTTCTCCACCCCTGAGAGAGTCTCATTATAAAGACCTTTCCTAGATTTGGAAGGATAAAATGGGACACTTAGGGCCATGAGAAGTTAGGAAACTTCCATAATTATTGACCTTGAACCAACTCATTCCAATCAAGGTCGAGTTGATTCTCCTGGGAAGGAAATTCTCTAAAAACTCTAAGTTCTATCTCTCCCAAGCTTAAGGCAAGTTGTATATCATTGAAATGTTGTATACTAGAAAGAGAGAAGCAACATACAAGGAGGTAGGTGACATGGAGCATGGGAGCATTGGACTGCCTAATTAGCAATTCAAGGGTGAATGAAAGGTGCATTCATATGAACAATTAAAGATAGTTGAGCTAAGGTTATGTTGATGGCCAAAAATGACCTCATCAACATTTTGGGAGACCACTCGGTCATAGTCCCAAATCAGACCCTTTTCCGTTTGTGCTCATGATTCTGACTGGTTCTAATGGGTCTAATTACCCCTTCACTGTTTCCACTGACTTGTGATATTCCTAATTACTTATCAACATAAAGAGAAATGTAAGATTTATTCTCTTGTTGCTAGCTTGCAAGAAAGTAACCCGTACGCTAACACAAGGGCTCAACCAAGCCACATTAATACTTTCTCCTACGTAAGGAGACTTCTAAATATAAATGCAAATTAATCTAGGATGCAAGTAATAAAATAAAACTGATCTATCCTATCTCGATTAGGACAAGGTATAGAACTCATCCAAATCAAGAGCAAAATGATTTAACTAAATGAGGATTTAACATGCGTTGTATGATTAATACAAAATTGTTGAAGTCCTAACATCTGATATTTTAACTGTTATGCATGCTCTGTTTTAGACATTTAAAACAATGAAAGATGGGTCATCAAAATGCAAAAATAGTTCATATAATATAATGACGATTAAATCAAATTTAAATGACAAATTTATGTATAAATAGTTACCCATCAATATGATTAAAGCATAAGAGCAAGTTGGGAAATTCAATAACATATCAATACAATTAGAAGATCAGATAGTTGATCTAATAAACAACCATTCTCATATCTAACAAAAGTGAAAAATATGACAATTGTAACAAATCTACCATTAAAAAGAACATAATTTGCATCATCAAATAAAAGTACTTGAATACAAATTAATGAACTTGATTCCCTTACTCTATTTCTTAATGGATCTCTTCAGCAATATTCTCAAGACTAAGAGTCTAGCGACGGAAGAAAAGAGCTACAATAGTGCAAGCTTTATCTCAAATACAAATATAAAATCTTGAAAATAAAAGCCTCAACACTAAGATCTGAGTATTCCTCTCTACCTACAACAAGAATTCTCCTCACATAAGTGCAAAGAACCTCTAATATGTAGAAAAGAGGAACCCCTTCCTCATTCTCAAAATTGATATTTATAAATTACAAAAAAAGAATCTCCAAAAAGGAGAGTTGTTGAAAGCACTTCAGATCCATCAATTTCGAAGCTGCAAATCTTCTTTTTACTTCTGTGTTTGATTAATCATATTGCTCAAAATCTTCTTTGTCTCCTTCCTCCAATCAACTCCCTACAAAACATCCAAATTGAAATTGAAAGCCAATTAAAATTGTACATCAAAATTATCAGCACAGATCTAACATGAGCCTAGAGGGATCAAATTTCTTCAGGTGCAAACATATTTTAGAGTGCAAAAAACCATGTGTAATTCTTCATTATTTAAATTGTGTTTTTGAAACAACTAATTAAACATGCATAACCTATTATCTTTCTTTTTTTATTATAGTCGACATTTATTTTCTATTTAGAAAATATTTATTTTTATTTTATGAGGGACACGTGTCAACTCCAAGTGGAGCATGGACATATACATCGCCTTCACACTGGGTTGTAGAATGAGCCTCTTGGCTCAAAAATACAAAATTGTGTACATTAATTTCTCAAACTAAAATATGATCAGATAAATTAAATTAAAAGAAAATTGTGCTTCTCATTGACCTCTGTGAAGGTTTCTTTGACCCAAGAATACAGTGTTTGAATGAATTTGCAACAACAAGACTTTTGGCCTATGAAATTCTAAAAACAAAATTTAGAAAATTGGTTTTTTGTTGCAAATTTGGAGCTCTGACTTCTGCTAAATTTTAAGCAAAGTAAAGATTTAGATCTGCTTGATTTAATGCCTCTAGATTATTTTCTACGATTTTAGCTTTCCAACAAGCCATCCTAAACCTCATTTTGCTAAATAAAACTTATAATATAACTTCCAAAAAAAATTCAAAATAAACAAAATACTAGAAAATACACAACTGAGCTAAAAAATTCAAAACAATTTATTAAAATTTATAAATAAACAATAAATTTTATAAAATTAAAATAAAATACATTAATTAAATTTAATTAATTCAAATAAAAATAAATAAAACATTTATAAACAAAAAATAAATGCAAAAATAGCAATGGCTATATAGACCTGCTTAATTTATATATAGTTTAATTAAACCAAAAAATAATAAATACAAAAATTTCATCACAAAAATAAAACAACTAATAAAATATTGTTGAATGTCATCATCAAAAATTACGAAATATAATTAACTAATATTTTTTATATTAGCTGCCCACGGGGCTTTGGATTGATGGTGAATGGGTGCGTTGTTAAGGCACTCCTTGCGATAGGTCACTGATTCAAATCCATCGTGGGTACTTAGGTTAGTCTTAACGTAGAAAAAAAAAAAAATTATAAATATTTTTTATATTAGTCTAATTATATGTTCGTTGGTTTCATATTTCTAATTTATAGAATAGATCCTAGAATTTTATCTTGGTTATTTTTTTTTTTCTTTTTTAAGGATGTTGTGTTTATGTGTGTTTTTATTAACAAGGGCTACATAATTACCTTAGTACCCTACACTTGCTTACAAAAAAATAACCAAATTAAAAAATTTCTCACCAAAAATAAACAATTAATAAAATTTGTATTTTGAGTACTATCATTCATAAATTAAAAATTATTCATTAACTAATAGTTTCTTTATATTAACATACATATATATGTGTGGTGTTATATATATAATTGTTCATATTAAAATCTTTAACATATGTTTTTAATATTAATAATTAAGTTCATTTTAAATTGAAAAAAATTAGAATTTATGAAAATAGAAATTTAGGAAAAAATTTAAAAAGTTGAAATAAAATGAAATAAACTAAAAACAAAAAATTAGTAACTAATAGAAATGGAAGTTACTAAACAACCCATAATAAGACCTCAAACAATCACCTTACAAATAAATAAATTTAAATAATAATAATAATAAAATAACAAAATTGAATTTCTAATGTGAAACTATGCATAAGCCTCATAATTTTTTGCTCAAAGACAAACTAATACCCAATGAAACGCAAAACTGAATACAACTGAATACTTTATGCCATTTCTGGACAGGTATAATAATAAGTCATCCAAAATTGAAAACATGGAGAAAAAACTATAATAAATAAATTTAAAATAAAAAAAAATAATTTCCTAATATTAAACTACAGATAAACGACAATAATATACCAGCAAAAGCAAAACAGAATGCGCTATACCATTCCTGCTTCAAATTTTTTTATTAAAAATTATTCATACACAATTTTTTTTATTTTTACTAAAATTTTGTTTTCTACACCTCAAAATTCGATTGTTATCTTGATACACGCCTGTTTCACTTTTAGCACTCTAACTCTGATATCCACGAGGCTTTGGAACAAGCTTTGCAAACCTTCATCTCGTGGTTCATATTTCTAATTTATAGAATAGATCGAGTCTGTCCGTACCCAGAATAAGACTAGAATCATATTGATAACTAAACTTAATTTGGATGGGAAAGCAAAAGTCTGAAATGTCTGTCAAATGTTGAATCTATTCAATTTTATCCCTAATTCCATGCACTGGCAACAATTTTCCTCACAGCCCAAAGCCCTGTTCATCCAGGTCTAAGTAGCTCCAGACAAATCAATTTCGGCAGTGGTAACTGTAATCGAAGTCGAGGCTCATAAACGGTGAGGTCCTTGTAATGCTTGGGATTTTGATCTTAGGTTTTCATGACAGTTGGGTTCTTAACACAGCTTAGGGTTTGGTGGTGGCCATGTTGATAATCCCGTGAAGTTGCAACTGGGATTCCCTGTCGATGGGAAGTTTCATCGAGATGATTGTAACGGGCATGGCCACTTTTCAATGACCTGATGTTTTGGGTTAGATATGCGTTGGGGTTTCCATAAATATGCATGCTCACTAGGCATGGAAATTGACATTGGGTTTTTTCTGTTCATATTTTCTGACAGCTCAGAATTTCCAGTTTAGGGGTTCTTGGGCCTAGGGTTTTGTGGATGTTAGTTGGCTCTTGACGTTGCAGTTAGGTTTTACAGTTGATGGAAAGTTTGGCATATATGGACCATGGAAACAATCATGACCTCCTTCGAAACGTGGTTACAGCTGAAAACAACAAACGTTCTAAAAAGGTAAAATACAATCACGAAAGCATCAAGAATGGTGCCATACATGATCTTTTAGATTCATATGGCGTTATAAATCGCAACGATAGAATGAAAAATGTAAAAATCCCAACTCAGTGTAAGAGAAAATTTGAGAAACATCCTTTTGAACCTGTGGCGAGTTGCAGTAACAGGGAAGTTGCTCTGACTGTCCATCCCTGTGTAAAACTGGAATTCCCGGTGGCAGGGATGCAGGGTGTCAATGCTTAGACATTCTTATTCATGTACATATATAATTCATATTCATGTATATATAGGTATATACACAGTTTGAGTAGGTTTAATGGTTAAGAGCATGTGTTTCCTTCTAAGAGGTCATAGGTTCAAAACCAGAGTGGGCAGAGTATGTATGCCTTAGTAGACTTAGCTATCAAATCGCTATGCGGAGGTGGGCAAGGGAGTCTCATACACCAATTTGGTGTCTGGCTTGGCTGTGACCTTAAAAATGGATATTATTATTAGTATTATTATAAATAAAACTCACATTGAAAATATTATTTTATAAATATACTTTTAAACAAATATGACATTTTACCATATGCCAATATATAACAAATATAAAACAAGCATGTTGCACATGAATTCAACAAAAAAATACTCTTTCATTATATATGTCATTGTAAATAAATCTTATACAATACACTATTGTTAAATAACTTAAATATGATAAAACTATTCAAGGATTGCCTTGTATGTATGGGGTACAATATAAGATTTTCAAGCAAAGAAATACAATTAGGCGTTAAAATTTGATAATTTTTTTATTATATAAATTGTGATTGCTACGTGAAAACTATCTTGTCTTAATATCGCAAGAAAAAAATCATATTTATCCTTTGAAAGCATAAAGGTTGTCTCCTACAAAATTTGAAGATTTCCAAATACATGGACTATATTATAATTGTTTTGTTTAAATCGCTAGTTCTAATTTTTATTGGTTTCTCTACTTAGTTCATGTTATTATTCTGACTTTGTTGAAATTGTAGGTTATTTAAGGTAATTATAATTTCTTTATGATAATTGAGATTTTTCTTACAAAACAGCAGCGCAGTTGAATGAGGATGTGCTACTTTAATAGGCTTTTAGTATGTTTGACAATGGATGCACATTCAAACAACGCACACACATAACCAAGATAGCAAAAGACCTAAAATATGTTCAGAATTGAGAAATTCCAAGTCGACATATGGCAAAATCAAAACAAACCCAGAAAATATAAATAAATCGAACAATTTTGAAACAACAAATTCAAAAATTAAAACATTTAGTCATTGAAAGATTTGAAAATCTGAATCCTGGCCCGAAGAGATTGAATAGCATTGTCAATGGTTGATGTGCATCCAAGCAGCAACCATAAAACACCAAACCCTACTACTCTGTTTTTCTTCCTTTCTCGTTTTGTAACTTTCATGTTTTCACCAAACCCTTGAATCTCCTCAATAAGAATGGTGATGGTAACTTGGAGGTTACATATGTTTTTAGGTAATTCATTAAAAATATAGTAACCTATCCAAATGTTGGCAATGATCTTATCCAGGGGAACTAAATTAATTATCTTCAGACCAACTAAAGTCCTCTTCCACTCCACTAGCTTAATATTTATTAAAAACCAAAAAAAAAAGAAAATAGTAAACAAAACAATGAAATTAGAAAATATATATATATATATTATATATATAATATATACTAATTTCATTATATGAAATTCGAGATTGTAATATAAAACTCACATCCACTTTGAAATGGATAATTTTATATTCATATGGAATTTATTATTATTTTATTTTAATAAAAAATTAAAAAATAACATTTTCTATATATCATTAATAGAATTTTAATTTTTTTTTAAGTTTTTTCCTTGAGAAAAACTTTTTAAAAAAAGATATGCTTTCATATTTTCCTTTACTCTAAAAAGCAAAGAATTAAAAATTAAATGAATAAATAAAATAAATATAAAAGGAAATAAAAAAATAGCAACTATAAATTAAGAAGATATAAAAAAACTCATAATAAGAAACTCAACCAATCAATTAACAATAATTATAATTTAAATAATAATAATAAGTGATTTCTTAAAGTTAAACTATAGATAAATGATAATAAAAAATTGGTCACAGACAAACTAATAGCAAAATGCATTATACTATGCTTGTCGCAGGTATTTTATATATATATATATCAAAAATCAAATAAGCAAATGTTTGAAAGAATGGAAGAAGGAAGGTGGAGGAGGGTGGTCCCCTCCTTACATTATGATATAAACATAAAGCTCTCTTGTAATTAATACAACCTTCCACTAACCCTACGATGCCTCCCACTATGTCAGTTCGGGTACGATACCTCCCACTATGTCAGTTCGGGTACGATGCTTCCCACTATGTTAGTTCGGGTCTCTTTCTTTGGGAGAAATTGAAAGTGCATAATATGAAATCTCCTAGGTTGATAACTGGGGTAATATATAATATAATATATATTATATAACTCCACTACCCACAATGCCTCAACACTATGTCAATTGGATCTCTTCTTTGGGAGAAATTGAAAGTGCAATTATGAAATCTCAAAAAAAAAAAAAAAAAGTTGATATATAATATATATAATATATATATAATATAGATAATATATATATATAGGTTTTACATTGCGGGAGAGAGCGGGCTAGAGACGATCACGTGCGTAGTAGTAGCCCC
This sequence comes from Pinus taeda, assembly GCA_000404065.3. Lineage (NCBI taxonomy): Eukaryota > Viridiplantae > Streptophyta > Pinopsida > Pinales > Pinaceae > Pinus > Pinus taeda. Next base: position 169,051 of record APFE030768345.1, on the reverse strand, counting down.
TGGTACAGTACTCCCTCCAACGCCATGGCCCTGGGAGGGGGCCCTGAGGCCCCTCCTCCTTCGCCTCCTCCACCAGAGATCCTTGCGTTCAGGAAGCTAATCAGCGACAGTAGTAAATTCCCAGCAAGGGAAACTCAGCGAAAGTTTGTAAAGAAACTCGACAACATCCCCACAGTCGCCCTGCCCGTTGAAGATTCTTGCAGATCTTCTTTGAAATTAGCTGAAAGAGGGCTCATCGATCAATTTACAGGGCTATGGCCTTCCCCCAAGGGTATCGAGTCGTGGGTACAGAGGAACTGGCAACCACTAGTAAAGGAAGGCATCAGAAGCTTGTTGGTTGGTAAGGGATTTTTTGTCTTTGTTTGTTATTCAGTAGAAGACAAAAATCTCATCTTTAGAAATGGACCATATTTCATGGGACCTCAAGGTCTGTATCTAAACTCATGGACACCAGACTTCGATCCGACACAAGATGTTTCATCAGCAGTTCCAGTGTGGGTGTGCCTCCCTCATCTTCCATTGCACTACTAGAACCCGAAGTCACTAGAAACGATTGGTAACACCTTGGGAAAATACATAGACAGAGAATAGAGAAGGGATCAATATTCATGTGTAAGAATATGCGTTGAAGTTGACTTGGAAATAGGGTTACCTGAGGCCATAAAGTTAACAATAGCAGACTAGTCTTATATCCAAGAGTTAGACTACAAGCAACTACCATTCAAATGTAGAAATTGCCATGAATATGGGCATTTCGCAAGATACTACAAAAAGAAAAGGAGGAGGAAGATCTAGAGAAGTCAAAAGGAGAAAAATGGATCCAGGTGCAGAAAGCAGTCCAGACCAAGGTGAGTAGTAGGAATAAAGGGAAAGCGGCATCGATGGAGTCTAGAACTCCCTTAACAGGAATGGTTCAAACAGAAGGAAGAGGAGAACAGCCAAAGACAACGGCCTCAATAAACCCATTCGAAACCCTCAGCGATTTAATCGAAATTCTAGAAACAGAGACAGAGGAGACTGAACAACAAGTCCCCTCACTTGAAGCAAAAATGAAGAACATAGAAGTAACCCAACTTGACTCCCCAACAAGAACCTCCTCCTCACCCACATATGCAGAAATGACAAGGAAAAAACCCCCGAAAACCTCTAGGTCATCAGAAGACAAGACATTCGAGAGACCCTCTAAAAGAGTTGGAAGGAAATCTCATAAGGAAGCCAGGGAAGAAGAGGTGGAGAGGCAAAAAATGCAAGGCAGCCAATCCACCATTGAAATGTCTATCGAGAGAAACACTAGAACAAGGTCCTCTAAGGGAGGATCATCTCACTCCAATTCTATTAAATAATGAAACTAGTCTCTTAGAATTGCGGAGGCTTGGGGAACCCTTCGAAAGCTGAAGCAGTCAAAGATCTTCTGAAAATAGAAACTCCCGAGATCCTCATGCTCCAAGAGACTAAGATTGAAGGGGAAACCCTTCTTGAGATCAGCAAATTAAAATGGGGAAAAAATGCAGGAAGAGCTATTAGTGCAAGAGGTACCTCTGGTGACCTAGCAACATTGTGGTCAGAGGAAAAGTATCAAATAGAAAGCTCCTTTGCGACCCAACATTGGATATTCACCAAACTTCAGCACCTCTCTAGTAAGCTCTCCATCTCACTCTTCAACCTTTATGTTCCAGTCCACCTTACAGAGAAGAAAGAATGCTGACAGACCTTGTCTGATTTCTTAGACATTAACTCCCCTCAGAATATAATAGTGGCTAGAGATCTCAATCTCGTCATTGATCCAAAAGAAAAGAGAGGTGGCAATAGTGGTAGGGACCAAATGCTTCCATTAGTAGAGGAGTTGACACTTCATTGGGATCTTCTTGACTTCAAACCGAAGAAAGGTCTTTACACCTGGACAAACAATAGAGCTGGGGCAGAACACATCTTTGCTCGCCTATATTGCTTCCTAGCGCAGACCTCTTTGTTGCGAGGAAAAAGATTGATCTCCTCGAAAATTCTCCCAAAGTTGGTCGTAGATCACAAACCTGTTCTCTTACAGCTGGAAGAGGAAGAAAATTTGGGCCCTATCCCATTTAGATTCAACCCGCTTTGGTCAGGGAAAGAAGGGTTCATGGAAACTATTCTAGAGGCATGGTCCATACCTTTAATAGGATCTCCCAACTTTGTGTGGGAGAAAAAACTAAAAATAACCAAGAGAGCCCTGAAAAAATGGATTAAAGAACCCTCAAAATATCCTACCAGCAACAGAAAGGAGACATATTAGTTTTTATCAGATCTGCAAATGGATTTGGAAAGTAAGGAGATCTTTGCTTCAGATTTAGAAAAAGAACAAGCTACCCAAATCAAATCATCTCGTGCTTTCCGCCATGAAGAAGAGACTTGGAGGCTTAAGTCTCGTAGCCTATGGCTTAAAGCTGGAGATCAAAATACCTCTTTCTTCCATAGGCAATATAGAGCCCGACTATCTCGAAACCATATCTGTGAAATCACTTGCTCAGATGGGACTGTGCTCAAAGGACAAGAACGGCTAAAAAAGGCAAGAGAGGATCATTTCCAGAATCTGTATAAAGAGGAAGGGAATGGGAGTGAAGAAGTCACCTCTAAATTTCTCTCCCACATTCCATCTTTGGTAAGCAAGGAGGACAACAGTAGTCTTACGAAACCTTTCTTCGAGGAAGAAATCTGTAAAGTAATATGGTCCATGGAACCAGACAAGGCACTAGGACCTGACAGATTCTCAATTCATTTTTACAGAATCTGCTGGAGAGTAATAAAAATTGATCTTTTAAGGGATGATTAAAGTTTTTCATCAAAAAGCCAAAGTGGGAGGCATTACTAACTCTACCTTCCTTTCATTAATTCCAAAAGAAGTGAATCCGGGCACTTTTGATAGGTTAGGCCAATCTCGCTCTGCAATGCATCATACAAAATCCCGACAAAACTTCTAGCAAACAGAATCAAGCCACTACTTGGGAAACTCATTTCTCCCACCCAAGGCAGCTTTGTCAAAGGGAGACATATATTGGACAATGTAATACAGGTACAAGAAGTCATACATTCCAGTTATCTTCGACAGGAGCAAGGTATGCTCATAAAGTTAGACATGGCAAACACATTCGACCGGGTAAATATTTCTTTCATGTACACAGTCCTCCTTTCCTTTGGTTTCAGCTCTAACTTTTTCAAATTGATTAAATCTTGTACTGAAAAGCCATGGATAGCTCCTTTAGTTCATGGCAGGCCAGCAAACTATGTCCAAGCCTTGAGGGGAATAAGGCAAGGTTGCCCCCTATCCCCTTTCTTATTCATTCTAATGGCAGACTCGCTAGGTAGAAAATTGACAGTTGAAAAGAAAGCAGGGATAGCTCCAGGAGTCAGGTTGACGAAAGGGCTAGAAACTCTCAATCACGCACTATTTGCATATGACACTCTTCTTTTGGGCGGAGCCTCCATCAAGATAACCAAAGTTTATAGTGGAATTCTTAAAAAATTCTACAGCATATCAGGAGCTCTTATAAATAAAAGGAAAAGTGCAATATACGGGTGGAATGTGGATCAACAAGAAATTCAGAGAATATCCCTCTCCGTAGGCTTTTTGGGATTCACTTCTTGGGATAAAATCAAATATCTCAGGTTACCAATAACCCTAGGCCCTAACAAATTATCGTTGTGGAAAGAGGTAATAAGCAAAATTAAGTCCAAGATTACAGCTTGGGGAGGTCAATAGCTCACCAATGCTGGCAAACTCATCCTTATAAAATCTGTACTGTCCTCCATGCCTATTTATCAGGCTTCCTTTCTTCTGGCTCCAAAGAAGATCACAGAATAGATCTCTAGACTTATCAGGGAATTTTTGTGGAGAGGAAGAAGAGGAAACCAAAGAAAATTCCATCTAGTGAATTGGGATATAGTTAAACTCCCCATCTCTGATGGAGGCCTACAAATAAGAGACCCATGCCTTGCCAATTTGGCTCTTGGAAGTAAAATACTTTGGACCCTCTTCTCAAACAGTAAACACCCTGTTAGTGAGGTCATAAAGAAAAAATATCTAAAAGGCTCATCGCTAAGGAACATACAGATAGATAACAGCATCAAAGGGACGTCGATATGGCATCTCTGCCGCCGTGGGATAGAGTTCTTCCAAAAGCACTTGTATCGCATTCCTGGCAATGGAAAAAACACGATGCTCTGGCAAGACAGCGTAATGGGACAGTGGCCTTTGAGCAAAAATGAAGCAATTAAAGAAATCAGGAACTGGCTCATTCAGCAAGGAGTCCTCACCTTGGCAGATATCTCGACATGGGACGACTCCGGAAAATGGTGAACTTTGGGAAATCCCTCAAGTTCCAAATCAAATGCGCAGTTAAAAGACCCTCCTAAAAGAAGCGTTAATGGGACTGGCACTGGTTCACATGCATTTGACGGACAAATGGGGATGTGGAAAGACTGGAATCTACAACGCAAGGCATGGATTTGCCTCTCTTCAACCACAGCAAGCTTCGAGCCATACTGCATCTATGTGGAAACAAGTCTGGGACCCTCTTTGTCTCCCCAAAATAAATTTCTTCACCTAGGTATTAATCCATGGGAAAGTGCTAACTAGCGACAATCTGACTAAAAAAGGTATTCACGGGCCACATCGGTGTTCTCTCTACTGCAAAGCCCAGTAAACCATGGAGCATGTGTTTGTGGATTGTTCTTTTGCTCAAGAAGTCTGGGACTACATCCTTCAAGGCCTCAATGTCTCTTCCCCATTGCAAGTCAAAGTAGCTAACCTTTTTAGCACCTAGAGAATGCGTTATCCCCACATGACTCTAAGAAAGATAGCATGGAATAGAATCTGGAAAGAAGTACCTAAATATGTCTGCTGGAAAATATGGCTCGCCAGAAATGACCGGATATTCAATAGCATTCTGAACTCCCCTTTGAAGGTGGCAGCGAAAGCAAAAGCAGTACTCCTCGAGACTGTGGCCAATCATCCCCTTAAAAATGATAACATGCTTCTCCTAGAAGAAAGAAAAATGGATAGGAACTTATATATTTCGAGACAGGATAAACAACACCACTTGCCCCAGTAAACCTCTTGTATGGAGACTACGAGAAACAGACGCAGGTTTTCAAGCTTGGTGGAGGAAACAAGGTAAAACAACAATCTTTTTTTATGGTGCCTTTGAAGGCAATCCAGGGATAGCAGGATCAGGCAAAGTGATCTACTCCTTGGAGGGTATTCGTGAAGATAGCTTTAGCTGGGGACTTGGACAGAGAACCAACAACCAGGCAGAAATTCTTGGGTTGCTAAAATCATGTCAGATAGCACGTGAAAAAGGCATTAAGGAAATACAAGTCTTCGGGGACTCAGAAATTTTGATAAAGATATTAAATTCAGAGGACCACTTTAGCAATCTGGTGCTCAACAAGACACTTCAAAGGCTGAGATATGTGCTCCAAGACTTCTCTTCCTATCTCCTTTTCCATATTCTACGTGGCTCAAATAAGGAAGTAGATGCAAAATCAAACCTGGCATGCCTCCTGCCACAAGGAACCTTAACCAAGAATGATGAAGAACCTACATGGAATCTGATCCCGTAATCTAGAGTAAATCTACAACTATGTAAGGAAAAGGAGAGTTGCAACTAAAAGGAATCATGAATATTGTATAGATGGTTGTTTTGGTTTCGGCCCAACCAGTTTTAAATAATTAATATAACCGTTAGAGTTAAAAATATAATATATATCTATATAGGTTTTCGGGTGTAGTGGTTATGTAAATTAGTTAAATAAAATTAATTAAATAGTAATAATTAATATTTTCAAATTGATTATAATTAATTAGTTATATTAATTTAATTAAATTTACAAAATAAATGTAAAATATATATTTTTACATATCTAAGTCTAGGTGGTGAAAATCAATCAAATTTTGAACAAGTACCATTTTCAAACCATAAGCCCAAATTCAACAAAATTTGAGTCGTTGGGAAGCGAGAAACCGCAAAAAAATGAAGTGATAAAGTGGAAAATCAAGAAAAAATGAAAATATCATAAAATAAATAAAATTAAAGCATTAAAAGGGTGATTTGTCTAAAATCTACATGGAGTTTCCCCATATTGTTTATAAAAACTTATGGGGGTTGTGGCCACAACAAGTTCTTCCTACTAATATGAAGTGGAAAAAAGGGTAATAACACTTCTTAGATATGGAAAAATCCCCTTTCCTTCTAGAAAGCTTGGAGCTTTAGAAGAACATCAACCATTTAAGGAACCAACGAGCATTTTTCTTCATTTTGCTAGCAAAAAGTTATGTACTTAATAAAAATAAATTTGTTTTGTGCTTCTACAACTATGGGTACCAAACTATACTAGGTCCATGTCAAAGTTGGAATGTTGTGACAACGATAGGCCCTTATAAACATTGCAGAAAACAAAAGCATAAACAATATATGAAGTCATGAAAACTTCTCTGTTTGGTTGAAATTCCCAAGGTGATATGAGATTTTGGCTGAAATTGTATGAGTCCAATAAATTATGTCTCCCTCATGAACAAAATAATGTAATGCATGTTGGAAATAGCTATGAACAAAATCAATAGGCTTTTAACTAGTATTCTTGTGAATAACCAAACAAAATTTCAATACATAACTTAACATACATACATCAAATTTTCTACCATTAATTACATCGAAGATGTTCCCTCTATGGAGTTGGTTGAGCAAATATTGTTCATCCTAGCCAATCCTAGAGTCCCATTTTCGTCTTCCTATGTTCATTGAAAATATGACACGTGGGTTCGTGAGCCATTTGCCCCTCACCAACGTTGATTCTCATTTACTTTTCCGACTTCAACTCTTGTTTACTTTTCTGTGTTTACTTTTTCGAAGGATACAACGAGCTTCGACTCTCGTTTACTTTTTCGAAGGACACAATGAGCTCACAAGTTCGATTGGTGCTGACTATTAGTTATTGGGTTTGCTCTCCAATGGCCATGGCAAGCTCAACAATGTTGCAAGGAACATTGTTTCTCCAAAATAAGCGAGCAGGCATTCAATTCAATCAAGAATGGCAAATGATTTCTCAGTACAATTCAAGGCGACAAGTGGGTTTTCAACACATGCAAATATGGCTCAACCGAGGCACAAAAATCATAACCTTTAACCTCAAAAACCATGGTTGTGTGCATGCCAAACCATAAGTGGACTCAGCATACCTTGAGCCAGAAGCCAAATCAACGCCCCGTGAAAGCAATGGTACAAGTGGTAGGAGGAGGCATAGTGACTAGAATATCAGGGAAGGAGCTAGGGTTCTTAGCACCGGTGCGAGCCATGGTTTCTCTGTGAAATACATACCCTTTTGTTCAAGGTCCAAGATGGATGAAGAGTATTCGAAATTGTGTACAAGAGTCGATCTGACACCCTGTTGGATGCTTTAAAAAGGTATGATGGAAAATACTGGAGAAACCTCTTCGATTCTAGAGTAGGAAGACAACCTAGCCTTATGGGTCAGGTGTTTGGAGTAAATAAGAATGGGTTTTGCCTAAAATAGATAATTACCACATTGTTAGTGCATTTGATGGGAATTATAATCTGTTATGGGCCAAGAGGTATGGGAAAGAGATATTGGGCATGAATGATCTGTGGGTGAAGCATTGTGGGATCATCCACACATGGAGTTTTAAGGATATGGGATGATTGTGCTCATTAGTTAGGTTAATAGGCTTAGGAAGATGAATAAGCTCGTTGTTGGTGTGGGTTGTTCTTTGACTGACGATACACTAGTTGTGTTGTTAGCATACTGTGTTGTTGCAGGCATACCTGCTATTGTCTTTCTGCATGCAAATCGCATCTCAAATGCATAGTTAGTGCAACCGATTACCAATGGTGCATTGGTGCTCAGTCTTGATATTGATTTCGATGGGTGTATGAGGTTGATCTTGGAGGTGACTACAGAGTTTCCAATCTATCTGGTGAATTCGCTCAATAGTATATTGTTGGAGGGGTAGAAGACTGCAACAATCAAGATCTTGCAACTATTTGATTGGGAGGTTTTATATTGGGTCATTGTACCCAACGAGAACTTGGGGAATATCTATGTCTTTTATAAGGGGTTCCATATGTGCAAGGATCTAGGCCTGGTGAATGATATTCCTCACCTTATCTGTGCACAAGATGCCAACACCAATCCTATGTATTTGCATTATAAGTCTAGGTAGAATGAATTTAAGCTTGTGACTACCAATTCCACCTTCGCATCGGCGATACAGATTGGTGATCCCGTGTGAATCAATCAAGTTGTTTATGCATTGAAGAATTCAAATGGAACAGTTAAGGAGGTTACCGAGGAGGATTTGATGGATGTTGTAGCTCGGGCAGATCTGAAAGTTATGTTTATATGCCCTCATATTGGAGTGGTTCATGCAACATTGATAAAGCTCAAAAGTAAGGGTATTATTGGGCTTAATGATAGGACCGTTTTTGTCAGTATTGCTCATAGGTTGAAGTTTACAAAAGCCAAGATTGACTATCATTAAAAAGTGATTCCTGACATAAAATTCAAATATACAAACCCTCATTTTCAAGGTTCGATTGTTGCCCGATTATTCATTATTTTATTGGCCTGCAGACTTTTCTTCACCATTGGAGCTTGGATAGGTTCTTTTCCATTTCAGAAAGTGCAGAGTTTTCTTCTTTGTTAGAGCTTGGATAGGTTCTTATCCATTTCAGTGATTCTAGAAGAAATTTGTGTTGAAGAAGGTTGGTATTAATACAAGCACAAGGAGTCCTGCGCAGATTTGAATTGGGATTCGAAAAAAACAATAAAATGAAGGAAACGGGTAGGTTGAGGGTTGCAATCTTGAGAAAATTTGAGGAGGAAGTTGTCATCTGCCCGCAGCCGCAAAGGCTTGTCTTGGTTAACTACCCATCCTCTGAACTTCCAAAGCCCTTGATATGGAAACACAGTCATACTCCAAAGCATAATGAACTGAGTGCAGGATTTGAGATTTTGGACATAATTCTTAGCAAGAGTGGGTGTAGTGATTCATCAAACCAGGGATGTTCACTGCCATATTTTCGTGGTTCATGGGTAGGCTTAGGGATGCATCCTTGAGAGAAAAATATGAGGAGGAAGTTGTCATTTACCCGAAGCCATGAAGGCTTGACTTGGTTAACCACCAATCCTCCAAACTTCTAAACCTTGAGATGGAAACATAGTGATACTCCATAGCACAATGAACTGAGCACTTGATTTGAGATTTTGGACATAATTCTCAGCAAGATTGTGTGTAATGATTCATCAAACTTGGGATGTTCACTGCCATATTTTTGTGGTTCTCCTCCAAGACGGGTCGACGATCCTCAGTTCATGATGTGCAGTTTAGAGTTTGAACCTCACCCTCTACTATTTCAAAGCCAACGTCATGTGTTAGGCAATCATTAGGATCTAGTCTTGTTCTTCGAATTGAGGATTTTGATTGCTTGGATAGGGATACAAGATACAATATTCTAGCAATGGCCTAATCATCCATTACCACAACTTGTTGATCTTTCAATTGATTACTGACATGGCGCATAGCGAAATTTCCTTCAACATGATGGCCTTCAGGTCTTTTGGACATGTCCATTTTGCCAGAACTAGTGATGCCCTCATCCTTTTTTAGGATATTCGCCTTGGCATTCTTTGATGCATACCTCTAATAGCTATCTATTCTTTGACTCACTACAACAGCAATCGTTGTAGTAATTTCAAATGCCCTCATCCTTTTTGAGGAGATTCACCGTGGCATTCTTTGATGCATGTCTAGGATAGCTATCTATTCTCTGACCCTCTACAACAACAACTATTGTAGGAATTTCCAATTTATCTAAAAAAGTTTTGTCCTTGAGACTTGAGTAAAATTTGCTGGTTGTTAATCAGTGAAACAGTGAATGAGAATCACAAGTTGTTAACGAATAGACATTCATTTGATAGATTCCTTCAAAGTCTTCACAATGTTTCCTTCCATCTGTAAAATATGAACTCACTCCCAAAAAAAATCAAGTATCACTCCAAATCAATGCTTTTCTTGGGGTGGACTGTCAGTTTCGTTCATGTGTGAAGAAACGCCAATATGTTAGTTGATCGTCTAGTGAATGAAGGAGTGCTTTGTAAGGAAAGTTATATTAGGTACGCTTGGGATTTGACACCCTCGGGTAATTTGCATGATGATTGTCAACGACGGGCGACAAAAGACATGGAGTACTTCCAGACCACAAGTAATGAGCAGAAGGAAGACTAGTGGAAGTTGGAGAGAGCGGAAGTAGGAGTAAATCCTAACCGTCGATCCCACAATCAATGTTTAAGTCAGAGCTAACTACAGGGGAGGAGTACATGGTAAACATCGAGCTAGTTGAAGGGCTGCAGACAATAGGTTTTGATGGCCTTCGTTATCGAAAGGCTATCGGATTTGAAAATGATCAAAGGTTAATTCTACAAGCGGACCCAAATATTTATAGATTAATGGTTTATAATCTTTATCAACTCTGTAAAGCGGGTAAATGTAGCGCTAGTTTCCAATCCGATATCATTGAGGATCGTCGGATCAAAAGGGGCTTGATCGAATGGATATCAGGTTTTAAAAGTGATCAGAGGTTAAGTCTTCAAGCAGACCCGAATTTTTATAGACTAATGGCTTATAATCCTTATTGAATCCATGGAGCGGGTAAGAGTCACACATGTTCCTGGAGCGATATCATTAAGAATTGTCGGATCATATGAGTTCTTGATCGAAAGGATATTGGGTTTCAAAATGGGCCGAGGTTAAGTCCAAGAGCGGACCCAAAGTTTTATACACCATTAGTTTATTTTCTCTGTCGGCTCCGTAAAGCAGGTAAGGGTCGCGTAAGTTTCTGATGTGATTTCTTTAAAGATCATCGGATCATCGTGGTGCTTATCAAATGGCTATCGGGTTGTATAATAGTTAGAGGTTTATGTGTAAGGTTTTGGGTTTTGTTGACCCTGTTGACTAATAATCATTAATGGGTATGTCTTTTGTTGGTCTTTACACTTGTAAAGATGTATACCATATGTAATCTTTTTATCGGTTAATTGAAGTCTCCACTCTTACTTGACCAAAAAAAAAACTTTTCTCAGGGAAAAAAGTAATTTGAAATATTTATATCAAGAAATATGCAATTAATAGGAACAAACCATAATAGTTGAATACTATATAAAGCTCAACACCTTCTATGGCATTTAGAGAATCTCGATCCTTAAGTTACCAAAAGGATTTTTTTGCTCTGAAAATTGATGAGTGAGTGATGATTTCTACTAATCTTAACATGTTGAGTAACCCAATTGGGCACTTGCATGGGCACATTTAGATGTTGAATTGCTCTATGAATCGATCCATCTATGCGATGGTAGCTCTTTCTGTCATGGTCGTGGTTCTGTTGAAAGTTGTCATAACAATTGCCATTTCTAAGCGTCATCTTGAAAACCATTGTCCATGTTATTTTTAAAATTTGGTGTGCTTGCATTTGCACCTAATAGCCCAATTGATATATCAACCTCAATTTGGTTTGATTCAACTGAATGTTCATTTCTGGAATTCATTTATCATTAAGAATTCACATGTGAGACTCCTTTTTCATATCAATCTTTATGGATTTCGAACCAACACTATCAAACACCCCCAAATTAGTATTCAAATTTCAACTAGTAGATCCCTTAGTTTCACTTGCCCTTCATTTTAGAGTATACTTATCCACATTCTGTTTATCCAGTCGTGGGGTCAACTTAGTAGTTTCAATTTTTCTTCTCTACACTTCTTGGATATCAATATCCTCTACATACAAGCCCATCTTTGCTTTATTCTTCCCTTTTTTCTTATCAATAGAATGAACTTCCTTCCATTGGCTTGTCTTTTGAAACACATACTTACTACTATCATCTGTTTCTTCTCCTTCCTCCACAAATGTAATATGCTTACTGATTTCAATCTTTTCAATGCCATTCATAAAATATTCTCCACTTACAGAAGATTGATTTCCATCAACTATATAATGCCTTTTGAACAAGAATATATATTCCTTATAATTGGTTTCACCTTCCCCAACTCCTTCCTTCCTTGATCCATGGTTTCAGAATGCCCATTCTCATCCTTTGCAGGTGCCCGTAGCGATGCCTCCCTATATGTACCTGCTAAAATATTTACAATTTATATGCCTTAGAGCCATGACACACATATTATGAGCATAAGATAAATGTGCTCAATTAAATTAGATTGCAATGAATGGAATTTACTAGATCCTTCGTTGAATGGCTCTTTGAATTTGTTTGCAGAATCATATGAATACATTAATGTACAAATATTTTATAGATTCTGGTCAAAAAATCAAAGAAAGGGCATTCGCTTTCAAAAACTTTGGCTTGGCCTGCTCTGATATTCAAAGTCGTCGAGTGAGTCGAGCCACATGATGAAGATAATGTGAGTACAACTTCCCCATAATATGATAACCTACTATTGCAGTTCCAACATTCTTTGATGTTGTTAATTAACAATTCCCAAATCTTTTAACCTTTAGTGTATCTTTGCACCTTTAGGGGCAATTGCTAGCTCATTATTTTGTTGGTTTCTTCAAAAAATGATTGGGAAGGCTAGTTCCTCCATCATGATTATTAAGAAAGGGATCTACCTTAGGAAACATCGAAGTAAACAATAACGTAAACAAGGTATGAAGTCATGAATTTTTTTTTTATTTAATTGAAATTCCTAAGTTGATAAGAGATTTTGGCTGAAACTGTATGAGTCTAGTCAAATATGTCTCCCTCATGAACAAAATAATGAAATACATATAGGAATATTTAGGAACAAAATCAGTAGACTCTTGACCAAGAATTATTGTGAATAGCCAAGCAAATTCTCGATACACTATTTAACATGCATACATCAAATTTACTACCATTAACTAATTCTTTTGTTGGTTTTTTTTTAAAATTATTAAGAAGGATATTTCCTCCGTCATGATTTTTAAGAAGGGCATATGTCTCTAGAATCTCAAAGACTTTGTTGGAGTGGAGTAAACCCTTCTTTGTCTTCAATCCAATTGCCAATTGCTAAAGCATTTAATTCTAAATGTATTGGTAGTCTTGAATCTTTTCCATATACTAGCATATAAGGTGTATGTCATGTGTTTATCTTTGGAGTAATTTTGCTTTCCCAAAGAGCATCTAATTGTTTTTTTGTGCTAGTTCCTTTGGTTTGTAGAAATTATTTTCTTCGAAATTTGAATTAAGGATTTATTAGTTGATACAACTAGACCATTTCCTTGAGGATAATAATTAAATGTTTGTCCCATTAAGATACTATAAATCCCACATAATTTTGTAAACTTTGATCCTATAAAGATAGAACTCTTATTATTATGAATTTCTCTTGGATGTGAAATTTAGAGAGAATGAGTTCTTTTAATAATTGAATATATTATTTTAAATTGGTAGCCTTTAATGCTATTGCTTCATGCCATTTTGTGAAATAATATACAACAGCCAATATGTATGAATTACTTGAACTTGATTTTGGATTTATTGGACCAATGACATCTAAACTCCACTGTAAAAATGGACCTTAAACTAAAATAGGTTTTAATGGCATAACTGTTTTTCTCATTTTTCCTAAGATTTTTTGGTGAGGGACACATTTTTTTATCATCGCATTAGCATATTTAAATAATGTTATCCAATACTAATAAGCTTTGATAATCTTATGAGCAGTTACTAGAGGAAAAAATTGTCTACCACAAACTCCTTCATGTAATTCTTGAAGATTTTGTTTGAGCTTTTGAAGGATTCAAACATCCAATAACATATCATTAAAAAGAAAAAAAGAAAAAAAAAATATATAATATATAAATTATAAATCTAAAAAAATTTAGAGATCAAGACATAATATTAGTTTTCATTTTAATGACCTTTGAAGTCATTCCCAATGGGAATTGTCCATATTTTAAATAAAATACAATAGCTTTATATCATTCACTCCTTATAATGGTGGGGTATTCTTCAACATTAGTAGGAGAAATATGTACAACTTCAGTATCTATGATCAATTTACATAATCGTTGTGGCTTTATTTCTTTTTTGGGTTTTATTCCAATATCACGCTTTTGCAACTTTTCTAATTAGTTTGCCCAATCTCCTTCTTCAAATTGTTGACTATGCATGGTCTTTATAGGAAGACGTGGCACATCAACAATGACACGTGTTGAAAGAATGTAGACTTTGAAGTGAGCCACAGCTTTTACCAAAGCAAAGGCTTGTTTTTCTATACACGAATATTCCAACTCATAATCATTAAATGATTTGCACATGAATGGAATAGGAAGTTCCTCTTATTTCTTATTTTTTTGAGTATGGAAGTGATAGTTTCTTCTGAAGCAAAAGAGTCAAGTATGAAATATATTATGCTCTTGCTTTGCTAATACTAGAGCTATTGTGGTTGCTTGTTTGACATTTATGAAATCCATTTATGTCTTTGGTGTCCACTCAAAGATTTGATCTTTCTTTAACAACTCGTTTATAGGATTTATCATTAAATCATGGCATGGAACAAATCTTTGAACAAAAATTATTTTCCTAAAAAAGATTGCACTTTTTTACAAAAAGTTGGAGGCTATAAGTTATTTATGGCTTTATTCCTACCTAGATCAATACAAATCCCTTCTTTCCTTGCAATATGACCCAAAAGTTTTCGTTTTGATATTGCAAAGAAACATTTCCTTGGATTAAGAGATATGCCATATAATCTAGAATGTTGAAACACATGCCTGAGATGTTTAATATGAAATTATCTTAGTTTTTAATGAATAGAAGATCATCTTGGTAATCAACTATAAACATTCCTATCTTATCTTTGAATGCATGATCCATGGCTCTTTGGAATGTAGCTCCAACATTTTTTAATCCAAAGCGAGTTTTAGCATGTGCAAATGTTCCCCATGGTGTTATAAAAATAACTTTATGTCTATCATCTTGAGCAATTAACATCTGATTGTATCCTCAGAATCCACCCAACATTGACAGTAACGCAAAACTCGCAAATTTTGGAGCATAAATTCCATATTTGGGAGTGGATAATTGCCTTTCAGAGATTCCTGATTAAGATCAAAACAATCAATGAAAAGATGAGTTTCACCATTTTTCTCCGTTGCTACTACTAAAGCAAAAATCCACTTAAAGTGTCTTATTGGGAAAATAATACCAACTTTATTCATTTTTTCATCTTCTAGTTTGATAGGGGGTTTCAACTTTGGATTTATGGTTCTTGTCTTTTGCTTGAAAATCCTTGTACATACTTTGAGTATTATCATTTGCTGAAAAGTTGACTTGTCATATTCCTTCAAATCACAATAAATCCACCCAGAAACATCCTTCAATTCTTTGAATAAATTGAGATATTTTTAGATTTCTATGCTAGAATGACTAGCTCCTAGATTTAGATACTTTGGGGTCTCTGATGTAATAATATTGATCTTTCAAGTAAGATTGTTGAGTCGGATTGTTTTCCTTACCTAGTCTTCTCTTGTAAATAAAGATTCCAAACTTACATACTTCTTCAAAAGAATTGATTTCTTTAAATCTTCAATTAAGTTGGATTCTTTCATGCTTGAATCTTTTGAAAATATTGATACTTTTCTAATTTGAATAACATATTTTCTATATTATAGATGAATTCTTTGACATGTTCATAATTTTCAAATGCTTTCCAATTATCTTCATTGTCTAGTATTGATGGTTGAAAATATGCGTCGAGATGGAAAAAATTTTGGACATTGGAATCATTCGGATTAGAAATATAGGTTGCAACTGCCAAAGAATCAACCATTTGGTTTTCTCTTGTAGGACACACATAATATTAAAAAAGTTGAAATCTTGAAGAATGTCCCACACCCTTCTAGGATAAGATTTTAGCTACTCATTTATGACCTTGTACCTGTTCTTGTTTTGATTTATGATTAACTCATAAACTCCTTTCACATTTAGATCTCTGATATTCATTGAGTAGCAAGAATTAATCCTAGAGTTAATGCCTCATACTTAGCTTCATTATTAGTACAAGGAAATTCCAATCTAAAAGTGTAGAAAATAACACAAGAGTTTGAACTTTCAAATACAATTCCAACTCCAATTCCATAACTTGAACAAGCACAATCAAATGATGTTTTCCAAAATCCTTGGAAATTATTTAGTTCACAAACTCCAATTTGTTCTATATTAAAACCAATACAATTTATAATTCCTGAATATATACAATTATCAATTACTTCCAAATCCTTTTTCTCAAAGGAAATGGGTTTCCTTTGCCCTCCTGGAACTCTAACGAGATTTCCATCTTTCTCTAGAAACATCAAACAAATTCCATCATTCATGATATAACCCCCAATCATTGAATGCTAATCATGACCAAGGACAATTCCATGTGTAGTTGGGAGGTCCACAACTATTATATTGAATAATGTAGCAATGTGTGGTGAAGAGCTTATCCATTCACAAAAATATTTAATTTTAGCATAAGCAGGGTTTTTCCCTCACACAATAACATAAACACTTTCTCCAACTTCATAGTATCTAGTACATTCCAACCCTAAAACTTCCATTACTGAAAGTGGGATGGTATTATTTGTGGCCCTTCTATCAACCATATAATTATGAAGCACAAAGGCATGATTTTCAAGAGAAAGATAGAATGGAGGTACTTTGCCTCACACTCTTGGTGGAAAATAATTGGTCTTTGTTGGTATCTAACCAAAGATGCTTCCATTCTCAAACTTGATAAATTCGTACTTCCCAAAATCTTAAGCAAATTCTCCCTTTGTTGAGGAATCTTTAATACCTCAAGAAAAGGAAGAGTATTTTGTAACTTCATAAGTTCATCCACTATGTTGTAAGTTGTCTTAATTTTGCATATGCTTGATTCTTTGTTGGTTGTGGAATGGCTTGTTGAGGTGTTGATTGCTAATCATTGTTAATTATCTTCCCTTTATCAACTTGATTTCTTAGTTTCAATTTATTTGTTTAAGCTCTTGTCTGGCCAAGCTTTCTTCGTTTTCTTCAGAATATTCTTATTGAACAAAATCGCCTTGAGTGAAGGGTTGTATATTTTCTTTGGATTGCATGGATTATAGGATATAAGAATCATGAATATTTTCATCCATCGAAGCTTCTCTATATACTTCAATTTCTTTGAGTATGTAATTGTGGACTTTTTATTTCAGTGTGGTCGCCTTTGGATTTGGCATATGAAGTGCTCTTAGTTTATGTTTTTGAAGTTTTTTATTTTGCCATCTTGTTCTCTTGGGTGTGACATCATTGATATTTCAAGTTGGGGCTATTGTTGAGGGACAATATTACCTTTTTTTTGTTTGTTATTTTGCGTGAGTCCTAAGATGGCTACATGCTTAACCTTTGGGTTAAGAAATTGCGACTTAGGGGTATCTAAGTTGTTATCACAAAACCTTCTCCTGATAGGTTGCTGACCAGGAAGACCTTGAGTAACTGTTTCAAACCAACTTTTGGCCGAGGCTTAGCCTCCCCAACCTGAGAAGCCTCTCTCACTAGGTTAAAGATTTTAGTAAAAGATTAGATGGCTAACTCTATGAAACAAGTAAAGAAGTATGAATGGTTGAACAAAATCAATAAACATCAATTGGGCTTATGGAGTCATAAAATGTTTCAGGATGACAACAATATTAACTTAACATGGAAGTCAAGGCATCAAGAGTTCAATATATCAGTAACACATAAGAACATGTAGGAAACACAGTCTACAAATGCATAAAGGAAGTTAGAGCATTGCCAATGAGTTCTAAGTAACATACATTCGTACCACTACAAATGAGGAAATGAGGACAACCATAAGACAATCAAGCATTTGAACTCTCTTCTGAATCCTGAATAGTAAAGCCAAACTCTGTATTACATAAAAACGTAGTCTTCCACAATGACACAATATGAGTGTTCTTCTCAAAAAATTACAACCCTTGGTGCATTACATCTCTTGTCATATATAGAGTTCATTACAATCTTGGATTCCTTCCTCCAGCATGAGAGGAATTCAAATTTTACTTGACCTAACACCTATTGATACTTAAACAAACTATTAATTACAACTAATTGTTAACTAGCAGTCCTAGAGACCTAATACAACTAGGAGTGTAACTCCTTATTGTGCTGGAAACAACCTTAACTATGAATTAAATTTGATATTTGACAGCTTCTCCTCCTTAACTTCGACCTTGGTGATGTCCATAAGCCTTTTGTTGGCCTTCAATAGCTTCTCCTTCATCTACCTTCAAAACTAGGAGACTATCCCCTGCTCTGTTCTGGTCGAAAAATAGGTGTTGGGACACAGCTTTTATCTCCTCATAAAAAATGTATTTTGCAAAACTAAAGGAGGCTTTTGTAGACCACTCGGTGCTGAACAAAAAAATCTCTTGTTTTTTTTCAATACCTTTCCTACTACCCAAAAACTATCTTTGAATATAAGGTGTAAACTGGAAAATTCTGATTTGTGAAAAACTGATCCTACAGCAGTTTTGTAGCGCAAGTTGAGCCATCAACTTCGCCCAGCTCATCATGAATTTGAAGGAACTGAAAGAGGTTTTTGTAGTCAGTATGTTAGGAATAAGAACTCTTTCAGTTTTCCAAAATATTCTTTCAATTGCTCAAAAAACCTCCTGGAAGTTGACTACTTCAAACAATTGTTTTGCTGAAAAAGGTTGCTTCAGTGATTTCGTAGAGCAAGGTTTGGTATGTGTATTTGTCTTCATTTCTTGAATTTACCTTTTGCTAAGGGCTCAAACCTTCTCAAGTGATCTTCTTACACCTCTGCAGTAGCATCCCTTTCAAAATAATCCCTTTTTTCTTTCAAGATAGATCCTCAAAAAACAAAACTGCAGCTATAGCAGTTTCTTAGCGCACTACGAAACTACTGTGTGAATCAAAATACACCGTTTTTTTCTCAAAGTTGTCCTTCTTGGGATTTCTTCACAACTTCACCTTATGCCAATAGGCCACATATATATTTGACATTATCCATCCATAAACAACTTCAAAAAGTAATGTCCTAATCAAAATTGTGTTGAGGCTCCATCACTTGTCTGGTTCATTTGTGCTGAGGTTGTCCACCATATTTGCTTAGTTGAATCTTCAGGTCCTCAATTTTCCTTTTCATCACTCTGATATTGGTTCTAAGCCTATCATTACTCCATATGATGTATCTTGCCTCTTTAATCGCAAGGATGTGTGCATGAGAGTAAGTTGGCAAATGAGTCTTTGACATAACTTCTGGGCACTACTTTAGTTAAATCTGAGTCTATAAATTCAGGCTTCAGGAATACCTTGCAAGGTGCCATTTCAAATTTGAAGTTTTTAAACCATCTCTCTTGGCCTCTAGGAATCCTTGTGACTGCAGAAATGACCTTAGGAGAAACAGATAATTCTAGCACTCCAACCTTTAAATTTAAACCTGTGAAAATAAAAGCAAAAGCCTTGGTTACTTGACTATGACCTCCCTAAAGTTTTTCACAGAACCTCCAGCAGCCCACCTGTTTGAATGCATGTTCAACCTCTCTGTTCCTCGTGAGAACATCTAAGCCTTTAGGCTCAGCTCTAAGACACCGGCCTGATCTATGATTTTTCCTTTCTTTAGACATTTCTGTGAGACACCTGCAAGGAGACTTGAAATAACCCGCACTGTCTTAGTTTGAAAATTGCCTCACTTGAGCTTTCAAATAATTCTAGTGAATGTCGTCCCTGAGCTTTCCAATTGTCTTCTTATGCATGAAGGAACACGGAAAAGACTAAGACCAACTCACCTTACCTTACCCTTTTTTTTAAATTGAAAAGAGTGTGTACAAGACCCCTAAGGAATCTAATGATGAGAATGAATGGTTGCATCTGATAAGCAAGGTTCATGGACTGAAACATGGTGATGAAACATTAACGGATTTTGATGGATTAGACAGCTAGACAAGATCTGGCAGGAATCTTTGATTTCGTAGTGCAGCCAGTGCAAATTCTGGGTTTTGCGCTACGAAATCTCCTAACTACGAATCCCTGATTTCGTGGCGCACACAGTGTATTTTCTGAGCTTTGCGCTACGAAAACTCCTAGGTGATTTCGTAGTGTATTTCAATTTTGAAACAGCCTTGACACATGACACCTTTGAATCAATGTGGGATTAATGATAGGTAAAACAAGATTGTTGACCTTATTTGTTAATGGGAACAAGACTCCACTCTATGTTCTAGACTCCTTAAACAAAACAATAAAAATGACTTTGACCAGGATTAATCATAAATCTTTGGAACCAAACCAGTTGTCCAAAATTTTTTGAAATTTTTTCAGTGATAACATAAGCCGTCAAAATCACCTAGAGATTGCACCTGACCTTGGCCACAACAACCCTTGACATTGTTGGATTTTTTCTCATGGAGTTTTGAACCGGTGACCTTCACATCATAGAGTGCCTTAATCTTACACCAAATCACCATCTATTCTACACCACATGGGCTTGTTGAGGGATAAGATTATCATTTCATTTGAGATGAGCAATTTTATTTTGCATTTGGTGTAGATTTCAGTTGAGTTGTGCAATATTTGCCTCTGACATGTTCTAGAAATTTCTTTTGCAACATTCCTTGCATTTGAAGGTTGTCCTTGAAAAATTCCTCTTCCAACTTCTTGATCCTTAATTGGTCTTGACGAAGAAGAAGATTAGGAAGACACAACTAGTCCCGATACTTGTCATTGAACACATCCAAGAATGATTCTAGATCAACAGTACCTGCAATCATGTCTTCTTTCATCTCAATTGTCTTTCTTATTGCTTCTTGTAAAGTGAAAATTTGAGAATATTTGGTAGCATTTTAGCATTTGAAGGAATGGCATTTAAATAACATTCAAATACTTCTAGATCACTCATACATTGATTTTTAGGGATTTGTAGGTAGTATAGAAAAAGTGGAGATTGAAATATCTAATCCTTTTATTATTCTCAAGATGGACCTAAGTGAACTCTATACGAATTGTATGTTATGCAATTGGTTGAGCATATCACATTATAAATACTTGTTCCATATCATTGAAGAATACTTTTTTTTCTGGCAGGAACTGAAAAGATACTAGTCATATGCTAGTCCTATAAGAGTCTGTAAAAAGATTGACCATGCCATCATCATGTTGAATAAACTAAATGTCACATATAGACAAGAACTGATCAAGATGTTTCTTTGTATCCACAATTCCATCACCACTATAAATAGGAAGAACTCCCTATGTGTAGAAATTCTCATTGTACATTAACCTGATAATGCAATACAACTAAAGCAAAATACTTAATCTACTTCTACAATCAAACTTGTGGAAGCTTAATAGATTTGAGCAAGATCAAGCAGAGAGAACACATATAACCAGAAGCAGAATCAATGCACATGAAACACACAATAATACTTAGGGGAAAGCCTCAGCTAAAAACCCCACTCTTTGTATTATCATACAAGTGGAAATATCTCAGGATTACACACAGCTTTAGCTCTCACAACTAGCCAGCACTTAGTACAATCCTCACAGATGCTCACAGGCAAAATAGACTTCTCATTAAGTCCTCCACACTTCCCTCCAAGCTCCTATTTCCTAGCGCAGTTTTTCCTGGGTGATCCTACTATTACCATGTGTAACATTGATCACTCACACTGATCTTACACCCTATAAAACTGCACAAATCTCAAGGAATGAATTCCTTCTACATGCAAGATTTTTCCTTATAGGAAAATTCTAGCAACTGATAGTACATTGTCCCTGTCTTCAATCTCAATTGGGTCTTTCTCTAAATAGACATGCATGAGTTATTTATGAGAGAATCTTCAGTTATCTGGAGTACACTAGTTTGATGCATGCATGCATTAACTAACTGAACTCACAATTAGTTCCTCAA
>APFE030768345.1:135735-147058 GCA_000404065.3 Pinus taeda | reverse complement strand
ATTAAGGGATAATCTCCTTAATTTAAGGGATAACTATTGCATGACTTCACAAAGACTTCTAGCTTGAATTTCTCCAACTAATTAACTCAAGATGAATTAATTAATTATTTTCCAAGCAACTCGTGAGACCAAATTCGAATTTTAATTCAAGGACAAATTAAAATTGGAATATTCTTGTTGCCACATTTCAACACTATGGAAGGATAAGAAGATTATGTTGTTCTTATCTAAGATCAAGGGGGGTAGATCTTTGTTGTCTATAGTGGTTCAATCTTCCATTATTTTCTCTATTACACCTTTCTTCATTTCTTGGTTCTTCATTCTCAGGTTCTTTTCAATCTCCCATTGTAACTTCTTCCTTTTTATGGTCTTATACTTTTATAATAGTCGAGATTCATGATAGAGCTTCTTGAGTTGTTTCAAGGGGTCTTCTACTATTCCTTGTAATTGGTCCTTTGAAAGTTTTGATAGAATCTAACATTCAATGCAAATTTATTTCCCTTTCTATTTTGACGAGTCTTTCCCGTTGGGCAAGAACTTGCCCAAATTTCTCAAGTTCTTGTCAAGTTTGTGAAGTTTTTATGACTAAATCATAAAACTAATGGAGTACACTTCTTTGATCTTCAAGCTCGTTTCATATTTGGGGTTGAACTGCATCTTGATGAGTCATAAAAACTCTAATTGGTCTATGAAACCGACTTTTTTCCTAGTTCCCCATTAGAGTTGCCAAAAATGTTAATCATTAGGGTTGGTCAAAATATCAAAGATAACGAAAGTGCTAACTGGCAACAATCTAGCTAAAAGAGGTATTCGCGGGCCACATCGATGTTCTCTCTGCTGCAAAGCCCAAGAAACCATGGAGCATGTGTTTGTGGACTGCTCTTTTGCTTAAGAAGTCTGGGATTGCATCCATCAAGGCCTCAATGTCTCTGCCCCATCGCAAGTCAAAGTAGCTAACCTTTTTAGCACCTGGAGAATGTGTTATCCCCATATGACCCAAAGAAAGACAACATGGAATAGAATCTGGAAAGAAGTACCTAAATATGTCTGCTGGAAAATATGGCTCACCAGAAACGACCAAATCTTCAACAGCATTCCAAACTCCCCTTTGAAGGTGGCAGCAAAAGCAAAAGCATTACTCCTCAAGACTGTGGCCAATCGTCCCCTTAAAAATGATAACATGCTTCTCACGGAAGAAAAAAAAAATATGGATGGGAACTTATATATTTCGAGACAGGATAAATAACACCACTTGCCCCAGTAAACCTCTTGTATGGAGGCTATGAGAAACGGATGCAAATTTTCAAGCTTGGTGGAGGAAACAGGGTAAAACAACAATCTTTTTTTATGATGCCTCCAAAGGAAATCCAGGGACAATAGGGGCAGGCAGAGTGCTCTACTCCCCGGAGGATATTCATGAAGATAACTTCAGCTGGGGACTTGGATAGAGAACCAACAACTAGGCATAAATTCTTAGGTTACTAAAAGCCTGTCAGATAGCACGTGAAAAAGACATTAAGGAAATACAAGTCTTTGAGGACTCAGAAATTTTGATAAATATATTAAATTCGGAGGACCACTTCAGCAATCTGGCACTCAACAAGACACTTCAAAGACTGAGATATGTGCTCCAAGACTTCTCTTCCTATCTCCTTTTCCATATTCTATGTGGCTCAAATAAGGAAGCAGACGCAAAAGCAAACCTAGCATGCCTCCTGCCACAAGTAACCTTAAGCAAGAATGATGGAGAACCTACATGGAACCCGATCCCGTAATCTAGAGTAAATCTACACCTATGTAAGGAAAAGGAGAGCTGCAACTAAAAGGAATCCTAAATATTGTATTGATGGTTGTTTTTGTTTCGGCCCAACCAGTTTTAAATATTTAATATAACCGTTATAGTTTAAAAATATATATATATCAAAGATAACATTTGATGGAAAGTGCGCGCGCGCCTCCCCCAAACCCCCCCACAACCCCCCCCCCCCCCCCCCCCCCAAAAAAAAGGATTTTCATAGAGGTTGCACTATTCTTTAATAGAGAATGCCAAAATAAAAATGTGGATAAGAAATGCTTAAGAGAGGACCAAGATTTAACATGAAATGGGTATTCACAATAATATGATACAACATTACAAAACCATGAATTGATGAGATAAAATGGAATGCATTTGCAAAGAAATTTAAAGGATGGTTGCATTTAAACTCATATGGATGAAAATAGTTGCACACTTGCAATCATAAGCTTAAAACTCAAAGTCAAAATATCACACTAGTTATGAACTCCTACTGGGTCTTTGTGGAACCTCTGTAAAAATTCTACAAATGTTTAAAAAAGAGTTTATAATATATGATAAATTAAAATGTTTTAGTCCATTTAAGGACAAGTATGGGGCTCCTTGTGAAACATATAAATAACGAAATATTTGGAAGAGAAAATAAACTACAAATAGGAATGAACCTTGATACTCATAAAAACTCTGAAGTGTAAAAAGGTTGAGTGGTTACTAAATCGGAAAAAGTGATATGAAGAAAGGAGGACCAAACTAGACATTTTACTTACAATGTTGGAAACAAACCTCATCTTGTTGAACATTTATTTTCTTAAAATAATGGATGCAAGTTGAAGCCTAATCACTGGAATAGTTAATGAATCATCTTGAAGTTGTTATATTATTTAAGGCATCTTTTAGCCATTGCTCAATGTAGTCACATAATGGTGCAATCATCACCTTGTGCTTTATTTAGATTTCAAATAATTAGTCTTCCATTTTCTTTAAATCGTGGTTGATTTGATGTACTATTTCCAATTCGTATTTGTTCCTATTTATGAAATGAATTAACCATTTCTCAATTTCTTCCTTGGGAAAATCAACAAGGTTGTTGAAGTCGTTATCTCATGTGACTTTTAGTACATTAACGCACTCTTCTATATGTTCTCAAGTTAATAACATTGTATCCATAATTAAGTTATGATCGAAAATATATGACTTGAATTTCAATTATTATAAGCGTGATTAGCTTAAGGAGTGAATGAAAGGATTAAACTGAAGAAATAAAGAGTAGAAAAGAGAGTGACAAAGAAAACATGAGTTTTTATTGGAGTTCACCTAATGTGGGTTATGTCTCTGGGCCAAATTCGAATGAGTGATCACTCTATTAAGTGATGCAAATAATGAATTTTACGTTCAGCATGTCTCCAACCTGCAACAACACTTGTCCTGTAGCCTGCTACATAGATGGCGGTTTCAAGAAAACCACTTACTTTCCCTCGAATATCTAAAACAAAGCTCCAAAACCGCTCTTTCTTCAAAATACACTGAGTTATAATCAACATAAAGCTATTTTCTATTCACACTCCTTACAACATAGCTCATTGTGGCACATTGGTAAAAGCGTAGGTTTCTATAAGACAAGTCCTGGGTTCAAAATCGCATAATGTTATGAGATTTTTAGAGCTTGGTTACAACAAAGTTCAGATATGAAAATGTTTGTTGCACCCAATAAGAACTAGTTGTGGCACATTGGTTGGTTTGTTGGGTTGTCTGCAAAGAGGTCGCAAGGTTGAATCTAAATAACACCTAATTTGAACCATTTTTTGAAACCAAATTCAAATATGAGGTCCTTTGGCTTGCCACATAATCCTTGTTGTTGGCATAATGGTTAAGCCGATGGAATGGAGGTAGTGGGGTCAAGTCTGTGAACCATCCACTTTTAGAAAAACAATAACCAATATACTTTATATAACAATCTTCCAACAACTATATAACAGGCATGGTCGGTGTACTAGTAAGGTCGTTGGATTGTCGAGTAGCAATGTCAATCCCACTTGGCACCATTTTCAACATATGTGTGATTTTAATAAACTTTATATAGAGTTTTGTGTTCCATCATTGTAATAACCACCTGGTTGCATAGTCGAAGACCGGTGCATTGGCCCTTCAAAAGTTAGTGGTTCAAACCTCCCAAATAGATTTTTAGTAGGCCACCATAGTCCATTTGGGTTGCCACATGGTGTCCTCATATTGATCCATGTTAGCCATCTACATAGTTAACCTATCTAATCAGCATGCCACATCAATGCCATGCCTTATCCAGTAAGCCTGCCATGTGAGTGTCATGTTAGTGCTCACACTATCCAGTTAGCCAACCTTATCGGTGCCATGTCAACATACATATTGCCACCCATTATCATCCGTACTACCACATCAGTTTTTTGTTGCCACATGTTAGTCCTTAATGATGCCATGTGTCCACCTTATCATCCTTTTACCTATTGGGAAAAAACTTCAAAAGGCCATAAATTTCTCATACGACATCTGTTTGATTTTATTCAAGCATCATTGGAAAGTTCTCAATGAAATTTTTGACATGGACACCTTTTCATCATCATTTGAAGACATCTACATTTTTTCAATAGTGAAGATACATGTAGATCAATCCCCCCTACTAGAAGCTTTTGGACCACCAAAATTTTGGTTTACTCATCAAATAAGTGAGGGTGTAACCCCCTCACTTTATCTATATCTATCCACTGTGCTTTGCTGGAATGTACCCCTTTTAGACCCATGCAAGTTCCCTCACGTTTCTCAATCTCTCACTATGGTTTGTCTGAATGTACCCCTTTGAGACCCACTTAAAGATACTCCACATCACCCCTAAGTGAAGTCCTTATCTTCCTATCAAGGATAATATATTTTTGCAGTTCATATACGTATTCAAAAGCAAAATCATTAACAAAAGGAACTTGGCCACTCTCATCCTGATCCACGATCATAGGAGGTTCATGAAACTTCATGTTCTCAACATTTACAACTAAATATATTTGCATGAAATGTGGCAAATGTAAGTGGAAATCATTAGTACAAATCTTCTCCAAAACTATAAATGGACCATACACTATTGGTTTAAGTTTCTTACCTTCACCTTTCAATCTTTATTTTTTGATGAGTAGCCAAACTTTATCACTAACTTGAAATTGATGATCCACTTGATACTTGTTGGGTCTTGAAAATGTCATTCATTTCCATTACACTTTCACTATTATGTCCATTATATCATTTCAAGTTCACTACTATGTCACTACATTCATCCCACTTTCATTATCATTGGGCCACATTTATGTTTTTCTAAACTTTATTAATTCTTAGCCTTTTTAAGTGAATTTGTGGTTAAAAATTAGAAAATAATGTGCATATGCTTATATCTAATAAGTGGGTTGATATTGTTGACATGTGTATGTCAAAAGGAGACTTCTAGAAGACCCTTATGTGGCACTCTAAGGCCAAATTCGAATATGAGTGGAAAGAATCATGGGATCATGAGGATATGTGTCTCCTAATTGTGTTGAAACTCTAAGAAGACGTGTTTTATCAGTTCCTATTTTGATTAGAACTCTAGAGGTAGAGGGAGAGATTCATGGACTCTCATTAATGAGATGGCTTCTCATCTTTTTGTATAAATAGGAGATCTCTCTCCTTCATTTGTTAGCTTGTTAGCTTAGAGCTTAGAGTTTAGAGCTTAGCTTGTGAGTCTTAACTTAGCTTGGATTTTGTAGTTCTTCCTTGATGGCATTTGAAAGCTTTGGAGAGCTTTGTTGTACTTTGTAATTTTGAAGAATTTGAATAAAGCTTTGATGTTCTCAACATGGAAAGAGATGTGAAGTAGATGTCATGGAGCATATTAGAATGTAAGGTAGAGTAGATTTCATTTTGTAATTTTGCTTTGATTTCGTTATGTCATTTGATTGCTTTCAAGTTTGATAGATTAGAGTTCCCATTGATGCAATTTTAATTCATGCAAGTGTGTTCAACCGGTTGATTGTAGATTAGTTTTTCTTTACGTGTTTTTCCATCCAATAATGACATGAGATTGGCCCCTCTGCTGACTTTGTTTTTTTAGTTTTTTAATTCCAGTTATGCTTTGATTCCAATCTTATTCACTTGCTTTAGTAGTTAGTTATATATCAGATTGCTCATATCATTGATGTTATCTCCTAAAGCCATAGCTTAGACTACTTGGCGAGCTCTCGAACTATGAATGATGTAATTTGATTTTAGTTTTACTTTTCTGCAATATGATATCAGACTGCTCATATCATTGACGTTATCTCCGAAAGCCATAGCTTAGACTACCTGGCGAGGTATCAGACTATGAATGATGTGATTTGATTTTAGTTTTACTTTTCTGCAATTAGATATCAACTTGCTCATATCATTGACGGTATCTCCGAAAGCCATAGCCTAGACTACCTGGCGAGGTATCGGACTATGAATGATGTGATTTGATTTTAGTTTTACTTTTCTGCAATTAGATATCAACTTTCTCATATCATTGACGTTATCTTCGAAAGCCATACCTTAGACTACCTGGTGAGGTATCGGACTATGAATGATGTGATTTGATTTTAGTTTTCTGCAATTAGATATCAACTTGCTCATATCATTGACGGTATCTCCGAAAGCCATAGCTTAGACTACCTGGCAAGCTATCGAACTATGAATGATGTGAATTGATTTTACTTTTCTTAGATTGCAATTTTTGATTTGTTTGAGTGCAGTAGCTTAATTCATTTTTTCTATATTTAAACAGCAACAGAGATAATGGTTTCATGATCAGTAATTCATTATTTGTTTGATTTGAATAGCAGCACATTTCCATTCTTGTTTAAGTACTAATTTCATCAATAACATGTTTTGAGATCTTTTGAAGTGCTAAATTTTAAAAGTTACCATTAGGGACATAAACCTTGTCTTGAAATCTACATCCATACTTGACCTTTAAAAGTATTCTTAAGACCTTAGAATAGAAATTTCATTTGCATTAGACACTTTAGGAGATCAATAAGAACAAAACCCCAAAAACAACATAAACTATAAAACAACGAAGTAAAAAAAAGGTTAACTAAGCACATATGGTGCACCACATTTCATCAGTTTACGATACCCGGATTGATAATTTATGTAGAGCAATTTAAGACGTTAAATTGACTAGACATTTTTGGCACCGTTGCCAGGGAAGTGTAATTAGGAGACCTTATTTCTTACATCTAAAAAAAATAATAATATTTTTTTATTATGCTCTCCTCCTGCACTTTGTGTGATCTCGAGGATCAGAAAAAAGAATTGTTAACAAAAAAATTAATGATTCTTGAGTATGCTCTCCTCCTGCACTTTGTGTGATCTAGAGGATCAAAAAAAGAATTGTTATGGTAAAAAAAAAAAAAAAGAGACAAAATAAACTTCATCATTTCAATTGATTAAAAAAAAAAAACCCAACTGCTTTGATAGGTTCAACTATCCAAAATTGACTGGTTATGGTTTGTAGTGGTCCTCAAAACACTGTATCCTATTTTAATAAGATTTTGCAACTTAGTTGCGGAATGTGGCCTGATTCCGCAGCTAATTGAAAATTCCGCAGCTAGTTTCAAGGTTTAACAGGTTACAGGCATCCAATGAAGAAACTGACCACATGGGCATCTCCATAATTGTCCTGACATGGATCCTATCCTAGTCACCCAGCTTAGATTGATAAAAAATCAGCTTAAGACCTCAGTCAAAGTCCTGTTTTCAATACATTTACCTTGAAGCCTTTGTTGCCTGAAATTGAAAATCATTAATCCTTCTTATAAAAAAAAATTACAATTTAAGAGAAAAAGAAAAGAAATCTATGGCTATCCTCAATCCTAGCTTTCACCGTGGCCTCAAAAAAAAAAAAAAAAAACAAAATCAAAATCTGCAAAAGCCTTATCTAGTTGTCTACCTGACTCTTGTAATCATCAGTATTGTTACAGCTGCTATTTCTCATCTCAATCATTTCTTCTATCCCTTCGTCTTGCTAGAACATCCCAACTAAGACCATAACTATATGGAGATGTTTGCCAACATTTATAAATCAGTAACTTTCCAATGAGATGTGAGCCATACAATATCAGGGATCATAATATAGGAGTATATTATGATGATATCAATTGAGCAGAGGTTCATTACAAAGCACGCAGCCCTCCTTTATCTTTGGTCGAGACAATCTTAAACCCTCCTAAGCGCACAACACTAAGTAAACCAAGCCAATTCAAATTGCTTATAGTGGACAATAATGAGAAATTGGTTGGGTTACTTACAAGGGGGAATGTGATTAAAACTGTGCTGCAAATCAAACATGTTGTTTAGCACAAGGCTATAGGGATTTGATTATATGGAGATCTTAAGACATGGATTTAGGAAGCATAGCTAAATAGCTAGCCTCAAGAGCCATTACACAACAGATGAAACTCAAAACGCCGAATGCAACAAATTCATAAAATGTAGAATAGTAAAAACATTAACTCAAAAAAAATCGTCTAACTTCAGATGCACGATTTGGCCAAACGGAGACGAATTTAAAAAAAAATAAAACATGAGTTTTTTCTCCAGTAGGGTCAATTAGATAACCCAGAAACCGTTTTAAGAAATTCGTGGCGGTTTAAGAGAATTTCTCTATTCTCTGAAGCTTCTTTTTGCTTGTCGCATGAGAAAAAACAGTGGTTTTTTTTAACAGTTGCGGCCATATTTCGATTTCTTTGAGAAATCCGCTCAGATCTGATTTCCTTGGCTGCCAGGTCATCCACCGTGTCACTGAATATGTGAAAAAATAAAAAATAAAAAATAAATAATAAAATATAAATATAAATTAAATAAAATAAAATAATAAAATAAAAATAAAAATAAAATGAACAGTTTAAACATGGCACGCTTTGTTTGTTTGAAAAAACATGTCTTCCGCCACCCGTCTAATCCTGTTCCACTACTTCCTGTTTGATAGTAAGATGATCAAATACGGCACTTCTCCAAGCGCCCATCTAATAGCTATTCCTATGACTTGGCGTTTTACTTGCTAAAATATTGGCACAGGTGTTGATACTCATGGATTTTGTCTTCATTAACAAGTTTTGTGTACGTGTTTAACTTTATTATGACATGCTTGGCAGTCTGACCATACTTTCAGCCAAAAACTTTGCAATAAAACGACCTCTGTCAACCCGTAATCCCATGAAAAGTGTAGATCAAGCTCATCTTTATCAGCTGCGCTTATAGCGAGGGTGGATTATATGCTTTGGTTTTAAGTGATTTGAGTAAATCAATAATTAGCATATGGCTGAATCCAGTTTCTAGAATTCCTTTAATCAGCAGCCTTGAGAACTATGCCTTGGAATTAATGGATCTTGCTATTGATCATACAGAAGTAGGAGGGCGTGCTAAATTTCAAAACTGATGGTTGGTTGTCTTTTAGTTGCAGAATGCAGCCTGATTCCGCAGCTAACTGGCAATTCCGTAGCCATTTTATTACTTCTATAGGTTACAGGTGTCGAGAGACAAAACGAGCCACATGGGTAGCTGGGAAAATGTCAGTACATGGATGTTGTCCTATTCATTTGATCAAATTCGATGAAAAAGACTCCAGTCAAAGGGAATTCAAGTTGTGTGTTATCACTAAGTCACCACACTAAGTCGCCACACTATGTTGCCACACTAAGTCGCCGCATGTCAAGAAAAAAATAATAATTTTGAATCAATGAAATGAATAAGTTATTTGCTCACTAAAGGTATTGATTAATTTTGGACTGATGATGAAAAGTGAATGGCTAACTTTTTATTCAAGATTTTTAGCTACAGAAACCATCGACATTCCGCAGCTAAAGTCCAATTCCGCAGCTGAAAAACCTCATCGTTCAAATCAGCCTAACTTTCTCATACAAAACCAAATTTGATGATTCAAGTATCGTTGGAAAGATATCAACAAGATCTACACAATGAGAAATCCATCATTAGAGTTTGAAATGGCTAATAATGAAATAAATTGTTGAAAAGAAACAACATTCAACTTGGGGCACTAATTCCAAAGCAGGTGTTAGCGCTTGGAATTCACCTAGGCTGAGATAGACAAACTCTCAAGGCTACATCAAACCATTTCACCTCGTAGCTAGCCCTACGAGGTATGAGAAGGCTCTCTCGGGTCAAAACTCGATGGATTTTGTCAATAGGATGAGTTGACCAATTAGGAAAAAGGATTTTAGGCTAGTAAACTGATAAGGGAGATTGGTTTAGAGTTTTTGGATTTTTTGGTGGCAATTGGAGGGAGTGCAATTCAGGGTGCGGGGATTGAGCTCAGTTTTTGCAGGTGATTCCTTGGGGCAAGGTAGGAATCTATGCTGATGCCTTTAGTTGAAAGAGATGATCAAGGAGGAAAGGAGAAAGCTAAAGAGGGCAAACAATGAATTTGAATCCTCTCTAGACGGTGGAAAACATAAAATTTAAACAAAATTGAAAGCTGAGCATGGCATGCATGAATTCAAACTTTATCACTTCTTTTGTTTAAATAGAAGCAAGAGATTAAGGAATGGAACACATAAACACACTTACAATAACAGTAGGAAGCACACCATCAACATAATAATCCACAAGAATCCACAATGAAGTCTGCAAAACCCTGGCCTTCCTTTTACCTCAAATTGCAGAAAATACAAGTCAATAATACAATAGCACTTCCCCCTCTAGAGTCCAACCTTCCAACCTCTCAAAATGACTAAGAAAACACATAATATAGGCAAGCTAACCTCTTCCCTTGCCTCTAGGGGTCGAGCTCATCCTTCTAGGAGCAGTTTGAACTAATTCCAAACTAAGCACTAGATAATAGGTAGCTCAACAACTTGCCTCTATTACTTAGCTAACTGATTCATGCATTAATTATTCACTTTTTACATCAAGGAAGCTTCTAGAAGGGTAAAGAGAGATAAAATCTATCAAAGTGCCATGAAAATATTACATTTATCCATCATCTATAAGTAAAAATGGTCAACCATAGTCAAAACAGTGTTTTTTGACAAAAAAGGTCAATTCTGGCAAAGCTGGCGCACACGGTCGCGCCCCCTGCAGTTTAGGTCGCGCCCCTTTGCTGCAACTTTTGAGTGGGTTCCACTAGTCCAAATCAGGTGCAAGATGGCTCATTGGAAAGCTTGGTCTGTGTACTTTCCATCACAAGTGTAATTTCGGCATTTGGAGTTGTTTTTCCCCCTCAAAAAACATTTCTCCCAAGGTCACTTTCTGCAATTCTGGCAAAGCTGGCGCACACGGTCGCGCCCCCTGTAGTTTAGGTCGCGCCCCTTTTGCTGCAACTTTTGAGTGGGTTCGGCTCGTCCAAATCAGGTTCAAGATGGCTCATTGGAAAGCTTGGGCTGTCTACTTTCCATCCCAAGTGGAATTTCTCAATTTGGAGTTGATTGGACCTGTTAAAAATCAAATCTCCCAAGACTGGTCAAAAAGTGCCAAATGAGGCTGCCTGAAAGAAGA
>APFE030768345.1:92595-111947 GCA_000404065.3 Pinus taeda | reverse complement strand
TGGCTTCTCATCTTTTTGTATAAATAGGAGATCTCTCTCCTTCATTTGTTAGTTCTTAAGCTTAGCTTATGAGAGTTAGTTCTTTAGCTTGGAGTTTGTAGTTCTTCCTGGATGGCTTTTGAAATCTTTGGAGAGCTTTGTTGTACTTTGTAATTTTGAAGAATTTGAATAAAGCTTTGATGTTCTCAACATGGAAGGAGATGTGAAGTAGATGTCATGGAGCATATTAGAATGTAAGGTAGAGTAGATTTCATTTTGTAATTTTGCTTTGATTTCATTATGTAATTTGATTGATTTCAAGTTTGATAGATTAGAGTTTCCATTGATGCAATTTTAATTCATGCAAGTGTGTTCAACCGGTTGATTGTAGATTAGTTTTTCTTTACATGTTTTTGCATCCAATAGTGACATGAGATTTGCCTCTCTGCTGACTTTGTTTTTTAGCTTTTTAATTCTAGTTATACTTTTATTCCAGTCTTATTCACTTGCTTTAGTAGTTAGTTTAGATATCAGATTCCTCATATCATTGACGTTATCTCCTAAAGCCATAGCTTAGACTACCTGGCGAGCTCTCGGATTATGAATGATGTAATTTGATTTTAGTTTTACTTTTCTGCAAATTAGATATCAGACTGCTCATATCATTGACGTTATCTCCGAAAGCCATAGCTTAAACTACCTAGCGAGGTATTGGACTATGAATGATGTGATTTGATTTTAGTTTTACTTTTATGAAATTAGATATCAACTTGCTCATATCATTGACGATATCTCTGAAAGCCATAGCTTAGGCTACCTGGCGAGGTATCGGACTATGAATGATGTGATTTGATTTTAGTTTTACTTTTCTACAATTAGATATCAACTTGCTCATATCATTGATGTTATCTCCGAAAGCCATAGCTTAGACTACTTGGCGAGGTATCGAACTATGAATGATGTGATTTTATTTTAGTTTTTTGCAATTAGATATCAACTTGCTCATATCATTGACGGTACCTCTGAAAGCCATAGTTTAGACTACCTGGCGAGCTATCGAACTATGAATGATGTGAATTGATTTTACTTTTATTAGATTGCAATTTTTGATTTGTTTGAGTGCAATAGCTTAATTCATTTTTTTGTATTTAGACAGCAGCAGAGATAATGGTTTCATGATCAGTAGTTCATTATTTGTTTGATTTGAATAGCAACACATTTCCATTTTTTTTTAAGTACTAATTTCATCAATAACATGTTTTGAGATCTTTTGAAGTGCTAAGTTTTGGAAGTTACCATTAGGGACATAAACCTTGTCTTGAAATCTACATCCATACTTGACCTTTAAAAGTATTCTTAATACCTTAGAATAGAATTTTCATTTGCATTAGACACTTTAGGAGATCGACAAGAACAAAACCCCAAAAACAACATAAACTATAAAACAACGAAGTAAGAAAAAGGTTAACTAAGCACATATGGTGCACCATACTTCTTCAGTTTACGATACTCGGATTGATAATTTATGTAGAGCAATTTAAGACGTTAAATTGACTAGACAATACTTATCATGCCTTGCCTTGTACTTGCCTTGGATCTTCTCCGACCATTCCTGTATTGCTTGATGCACCAATTGGATATTTTGAATAAACTTTGTAGCTTTGTTCACATCAATGTGTCCATCTACCGCAAAATCTTTCCCAAAAGAAAAAATCCAAAGGAAACTTAGGTAGGAATCTGAAACAAGTTTCAAAATGAGATTTATGCATAAAAGAATGTAGTGCACGATTGTAGGAATGTTGCACATAGTGTATTTGTTCATCCCAAAACTTAGGATGCTTGTTGCAGCGTCCTCAGAGCAGACGTACTACTATTTTGTTCACACCTCTATCTGTCCATCAGTCTATGGATGAAATGCCATGCTCTTCTTCAACTTAGTGTTCATTAATCCCCACAAACTTGACCAAAACTCCCCAATAAAACAAGAATCCTAATTTAATACAATAGATGTGGGTAACCCAAAATGGACCCATGCATGCTAAAAGAACACGTGTGCAGTTTGTTTAGTTGTTACCTACTTCTTATTACACATTAAAATGCACATCTCGTTGAACCTATCCATTACTACATACAAGTAATCATGACCTATTATAGACATAGGTAACCTCCTACAAAATCCATAGACACACTTTTCCATGGATGGGAAGGTACCAAAAGCAGTGTATACACACCCACTTTCTTGTTACTTGGTTTACTAGCAGCACATAGAATACATCCTTTTACATACTTGGATACAATTTCATACATCACGAGCTAGTAACAATACTTTTGTAGCTAAGCCACTATTTTACCTACCCCAAAATGTTCAAAAATATAATGATATGAATTCTTTCAACCCTAAGAATGCATAGTTTACAAAGATGATATAGTAATTTTTTGTGCATGCGATAATTTAATTATTCCATATGATTACCATGAGTTAATGGTTCACGGACATCCTTAAAGTCTTCATCTTTAGTATATTGTTCAACATAATTGTCATGATCTATAGAATTGTGTTGTAAAATAATGGATGCATTTGTAGGAGGTCTGAACAACATGTCAAAAGCTTTATGTTGTATACCCTTTTTATATATGATGACCAAGTGAAAGTGTTGTAAAAATCCCATCCATCTAAAGTGCCTTGATTGTTGGAGATTCATTTGTGATTGAAGATATTGTAGTGGTCGATGATGAGTGTGTATGATTGTTTATTTACCCTTTAAATTGTTGAAGAATGTAACTAGTTTCAATCTTCATAATTGTCATTTGACTCTTGTAATGATGTATATCTTATTTGGATAAAGAAAATGATTATTTTTGGAGCATGGGTTTCATGCTCAATTCATTTGTCATTAGGTCTCCTAGGCTTATCATGAGTTAAAGTGTCATTGCTACTACAAAAGACCATTTTTGGGCACTTGTATCAAAGAAAGAAAACATATCTTTATATGGAAATGTTAAGAAGGCTCCTAAGAACCAAGTCGCCCAACAAGGAACAAGTCGGCATTGTGAGGGCTATTTGAACCCTAGGATACACTATATAAAGGAAGGAATTTGTCCTATTGACACACACATCAATCAAGTATCTTCTTGGGTTCGAGCTGCAATGAAGAAGGAATGCAAGAATCCTAAAAGACAAGAGAGAAAGCTAGTGAAGGAGGAAGAAGCCCTAGGGAGAATGTGAAGGCCTGAATTCTCGTTATTTGTTGCTCACACATGCAAGTACTCTAAGAATTCTAGGGTTATATCATATCCAAAATTGTAGTATGTTCTACATGTTGTCTTGGAAAGGACGAAAGGCTAAGAATAACCCTAATTCACTTAGAGATCTTGTCTTGGAAGATTGGCTAGTTAACTTGGTTCTTAGTGGCAACATGGGTCTAGGGTTTGGTCTTGGAAGTCTCCTTTGAAGTTAATTATGTAAGAAGAGAAGTTATTTCTAGGTTTTCCCCTTGGAGGGGATTTGTCATTACTTGGAGCCTATATCTTGTGTTGATTGTGTATGGTTGTGATCTTGTTTTAGCATTATTTGATGACAAGAACATATGCATAACAAAGAAGAAGAATAACATAATATTGCACATAATTGTCATGAATGGAAAGGATTAATTAAATGTTTCCCTAATGAATCTTCTAACATGGTATGAGAGATAAGGTCAGAAGCATTGGCAGTTCGAAAAATCACTAGTAAAATTTTGTATTGCCCCTAGGAGCCTAAAACAAGGGACAAATTACACACTTGAAGTAGCTAAGCTCAACGAGACTAGGTCGAAGGCTTAAAGACGATTGTTTTTGGGTCCATTTTGTCTCTATTACAGGGTTGAGCAGGAGCAGGGGCTAGCCACGAGCTTAAAGAATAAGAAATATGCATGGTTTGGGGTAACTTTTTCTCAAAGACAAGGTCAAGTTATATCAAGATATATAACAAAGAAAAGAGGGTCTTTTAGGACACATCAAGCGTTACAACAAGCCTAGAAAAAGGTTGAAATTATTATAGCACCAATGTGAAGGCCGAGCTCCTATAGTGGTTGTTGGATAGGGTCGAATAGGCCTAAACAAGTGATGGAAGTGTCATAAAGTACAATGAATGGCATAAGCTTGTAGAGGGAAGGAAGTCAAAATTTGAAAGATACACTGTAGGCCACATATCCCTAAAATTATCATAGACCTAGGCCTAAGTCCATATCAAATCATGAAGGAAGCCGAAAGGTATATATTCAAGTACATAGTAGTCTTTATAACTAGCGAAGAAAAGACACCTTGTGAAGGATATTAGACCACAAATTAGAGAGGCTTTTAAGTTCAGTCTCAAGAATCTTTCCATGACTGTAATAAGCCCTAACCTAAGGGCCAAAATTAAAATATGATGGTGCAAGATTGATTCAAAATTTGTCATCAAGGGCATCAAATCATAAAAGGATTGTTGTATCCCTTTCAAGGCTTGCTTAAAGTAAGGAAGTAGTAACACAAGTTTAGCAGCACTTATAGGACACCCTCACTTGAATTCAAAAGGAGCACTAGTTGGTCACCTAGAGAATAGCGTCCTATCTTAACATCCTTGAAAAATTATCTTAAAGGAAGTAGGAAGACCATGAAAATAAATGAAGGTGACAATGCTTTTGGGATCAATATTTTTATATCTTAAAGGAAGGTCTTGTATAAACTTGCAAGTGATCATGGAAGACAAAGGTGCATGGTCCTTAAGGTATATATATTTGTTTAGTTTAAGATCAAGAATGGGTCGATAAAGTGATTAGGGTTTTGTAACATGTTTTGTATGGCTAGAATATAGGGTTCATGAACTTTGCAAGTTTTGGTATCTAGGAACCCTAGATGAAACTTGGACTAGAAAGCCCTAGATGGAACTTGAAACCATAATCTATGTGAAAAACTTAACCCTAATCTATATGTTCCCTCATAAGAAACCCTAATTCTTAACTTCTAGGGTTTTTATATAATTTATGGTATATGGTAAAACATAGCAGGGGTGGAATTGGATGAAATCTAGGACATGACATCAAAACTCTAGGGATGATGTTTCCAAGGGAAATATAAAGGAGTATAGGGTTTGTGTCTAAGAATCCTAGGATAATACCTTTTATGAAAACCATGAAACCCTAGGTCGTTTTCATGCTCTTCTACTCGTATTTTGCTTGGTTGTACTTGTGAGTGAATGTTGCAGGCAAATAATGAAGGAAGCAAACTGAGAAGGATGGACTAGCAAAGCAATCCTTGTGCTTGTTAATGACGAGCATGATGGAAAGAGGGAACTATAAGGACCTTGAAGAAACCAAAGCTAAAAAATTCATTAAAGGAGTAAGCATGTATCATTTTATTTTCTAGAAGAATATTGATTTAGTATGGCATCATAGATAAAATCACGTGATAGTAGCGTATTTAAAGTATACTTGTTTGAATTGCTTAAAATCGTCTAGTCCTTTAAGAATGAAAAGCTTGGGGACCACTCTACATCAGTGTTCATCCATACATTCTCTAACATTATGTTAGAGGAAGTCATTTTGCTAAGGTGGGTCATCATGATCCTGTGGGAGTCATCATCTTAGAAGGCTATTGAAAGAATCATTATGGCAAGATTAGTATATATTCCATATAGTACAGAAACAATACTCTGAAAAGGATGAAGGAATGTAGTTGGTCAAGTTGTAGGCTCATTATTGAATACATTTAGCTAGATGATTGTGTGAAAGATTAATAATGCATGCTTGAAGTAACTTTTAGATAACATTCATATAATCCTGGAAGAAAAGTTAGTCATAAATTATGCATAGTGAATCTTTCATTTTATTCCTAAGAAGATGAATTTTACTTACTCTGAATGGATAAAATATTAAATACTTTCTCACTAGAATATATGCATATATATTAGTGATCAACATATAGTATAGTCTCTGGAAGATAATGGTAACTTGGTAATCAAGTTCGATCCTTGGGCACTCTGATGCATGAAGGAAGAATCATATGGAGATGGACCTTGAAGATGTTGATGATGACAAAGTTGTCACAATGAGGTAACTCTGATGTTAATATTTATTGACAGTTATCTAGTTAACATATTGTTTTGCTACCTAGAAGAATGTTGCAAGATGACAGTTGAGGCAAGTTCAACTGTATGGAATGTGTTATCCCTCAAGAAACCAATTTCTTGGCTGTGTAGAAATTGTGCTTAAGACATTAATGTTTATTGTTTATATTACTCAAGTATATGTTGTATTCTCAATTGAAAGACCTGGAAGACCTAGTTTTAAACCTTTAATACTTAGGTGATATGAAAGTCTCAGAATGCCATTTGATTGCTGAATATGAATGTTGAATGAAGAATGCTTGGAGAAGTTAGAGACAATATGTTGTTTTACACGGAAACTATTATCTGTGACACTTAGGGAAGTTAAAGACAATATGTTTTTTTACACAGAAACTACTATATATAACTTAGAAGAATTGAAGAGGTAGGGCTTTTAAGTATAGGAGCGCTCTTTTAAGGAACTTTAACTATATTCGCACAAGTAAACAAAGACCTACTGCTTCATTACTACACTTAAAGGAAAGAAGACATATGATGACATATAACAAAGAAGTTACAAAATCATACCCAACAATGTGTGGAAAACTTCTGAACCTTTCATTAACCCACAGTTTATCAAAAATACAGTAGCCTAGTCTCCAGGTTCTTCAAAATTTGAACCCTTTCTTTGTAAATTTTCCTCTTTTTATACATTATGAGATAGTTGGTAATCACCAAAAATGTCAAACTACTTAACGATTTCCTCACTGTCTAAAGTAAAAG
The DNA here is from genome assembly GCA_000404065.3 of Pinus taeda. Lineage (NCBI taxonomy): Eukaryota > Viridiplantae > Streptophyta > Pinopsida > Pinales > Pinaceae > Pinus > Pinus taeda. The sequence goes on along the minus strand of APFE030768345.1, from coordinate 105,121 downwards.
TTATTATAGAATATTACAATGGAGGGTAAAAGACACCTCATTCTCCTCAAGAAAACAAAATAACGAGAGGTACTAGAAATTAGAAGGTGATGATTATTCGTTGTTCGAATCTGTGGCTTGAGTATGTGGTCTGAGTGTTATTCTGCAAGTTGTAACCTTGTAGACATCCTGATGACAGTTAGACTGTTTTAACACAACAAACTGCAACTTTACAAGATCTCTGTGTGTGGACTTGCGGGTTATGGGCCCACGTACATATCAGAAGTGTTGTGATTGGCCAAAACACAAGGAAACATGACCAATCACTGTCGCCAGAAACCAAAGGAATTAAGCCTCATTTCATTACATATCAAGTCCACCTCAACCGTTAACCCATGCGCACATTTGAGCGTGATCACCATCCGATCACCCATTCAATGGACAATTCGATCCTTCCGAACTCAATGAGACTTTAAACCTATTGAACAAAACCTTATCGCATCTGCCTTTTCCACAAGCCTTTGACTTCCCCACGGACCCAATAGGAAACTAAACTGCGGTTAAAATATTTCTCAAGTTCGAAATTTAAAATAAAACTCATTCACTTTTCGACAAGATATTCGTCAGATCTGCTGCCTTCAAGCGTACAACCCTGATTCAATAAGGTTTTAACTCCATTTTATAATTTATCGCATCCGATTTTGAATTAACCCTCGTGCTTGTTAACCGCAAGAATACCGTTGGATCTGTTGCCTTCCAAGCTGACGGCTCAGATCTTCTCACAGGTTTCTCACACTAAAAAGTCATTAATAATATAAAATAAGTCATTTCTTTCAAATTTCCTCATTTCCTCTTATTTCTTCCATAACACAATATTTGATTTTTTTCCATTTTTGCAATAAAACTAAAAATAAAATTAAAAATACAATGGATGCTACAACATCTAGCTCCACCTAGGGATAGTGCTTTCACCACAGAAGCACTAAGAACTGCAGATCAGTGCCTTCACCTCAAACATGGAGTCACATATTGCTTAGCCAATTTAAATTCTATGGAATTTGTACAATGAATTCACTCTGGTATCTGTTGAGCCCCAAACTTGCATCTTTCCTACACCTTTTTCTAGCTTCTTTCCATTTACCTGAACCTCCTAAGCTGTCAATATCATTGCATATTAGTTATAAAAGAGCAATTAAAGTGGTTTCTTGACTATGTCTTTGTGTTGTTGTTTGAACTAGATTTTTGCTTACGAGCTGCGGAATCTTGTCACTTTCCGCAGTTGGGTCAACTTTCCGCAGTTGTTTTTGTTAAAGTCTACATTACAGGTATCATTAGGCAGATTGAGCCACATGGGCAAGTTGGAAATGATGTGGACATGGTTCGTGTCCCATTGGTCTAGCTGGATTCATCAAAGGAGGCCGTAGTCAACGGGCGTCAAACGGTGGTCAAACAGGAGAAGTCCTACAGCAACAGGACTCCATTTCAAGCACGTAAAGACTTCCGTGACTATTTCTAGACTTTTGGAGGCATGTTGACACCTATAGGCTGCCCACGATGTAAATCCAACAAGCTGCTTTCATTAGATTGCATCATCTTGGCAGCCATGATGCTAGATCCGTGGACGTTGTCATTCACGTGTCCTCTGTCAGCGCAGTTTTTAGGAAATCAGTTATGTAGCCTTCTGTTATAAATAATGTGTCTCCATACGCATCATAGTTAGTATTTTGAATGTATTGTTGACTGTTAATGAGCCCACTATGATGTGACATTGTTTCGTTGTTATGACTGCATTCTGAATATATGAGAAGACTCTGTTTCTGAGCATAATCCGTGGTTGATAGCTGTTGCCCGAGGTTGTGCAGAGGGCCCCTACACACGCCGAGGTTTTGTTTATTGCTGTATAGTTTCATATTGTTTTTTTACGTTCACTATGCCATAGTTATCCACTTGTATATATTACATTTCTTATGGTACTAACGTTTTATTTTTGTCCATGATTTTACATGCTTTCCATTGTTGTTAATGTTGATCGGTGTATTTGTTCCAGATTACAGTAGGCAGCCCGGGCATTTGCACATAGTTTTACAATGACTAATGACATGGAATCAGTTTTATCTTTCTACTTACGTATATTTCTTAGTTTTTAATTCCAGCTTTGTTTTGTTTATTTTAGTTTTGTTCATTGGCTTTATTAGTTGGCTTAGATATTAAATTGCTCATGTCACTATCAGTTACCTCCGAAAGCCATAGCGAGACTAGTGGTGAGGGATTGAAGTATGAGTGTGTAATTTGATCTTAGTTTATTTTTTTGCAAATTAGATATCAAATTGCTCATGTCATTATCAGTTACCTCCGAAAGCCATAACGAGACTAATGGTGAGGGATTGAAGTATGAGTGTGTAATTTGATATTAGTTTCCTTTTCTGCAAATTAGATGTTATATTGCTCATGTCATTATCAGTTACCTCCGAAAGACATAGCGAGACTAATGGTGAGGGATTGAAGTATGAGTGTGTAATTTGATATTAGTTTCTTTTTCTGCAAATTAGACATCAGATTGCTCAAGTTGCTTATGATTACCTCCGAAAGCCATAGCGAGACTACCTGGCGAGGGGTCAGAATATGAGTTGATGTAATTTGATTGTAGCTTTACTTTACTTGCAATTTTTGGATTTCTTTGAGTACAGTTTCTTTTGTATTGAGACAACAGCAGGGATAATGGTTTCATGATCAATAGTTCACTGTTTGTTTGACTAGTATAGTGGCACATTTTCATTTTCTTTTAGGAATTAATTTTATCATTGCATGTTTTAAACCCTTTTTAAGTTTGAAGTTTTGGAAATCATTATAAAGGACATCATTGCCTTGAACATTTATATCCATACTTGTCTTTTAGAATTTCTATCTCACATTAGGAAATCAACGAAGATAAACCCAAAAACGCCAAAAAGTAAGTGATAGGTTATCTTGCACATATAGTGCGCCACACTTCGTCAGCTTACGAATCCCGGATTGACAAATTAATGTAGCAATTTAGGACACACTAAATTGACCAAACAGTATCTACAATGACAGGATGCTTGTGCTTCAAAACTGGAAGTAATGTTTGAGGTATTGCCCATTGACAGGAAGTTGTAAAGATTCACCATCAAGATTCTCCAAGAAGAATATATTATTTGTCCTTGCTTCTATAATTCTGAATGGGCCATACCAGAGAGGATCAAACTTCCGATGTTTACCCTTATCTTCTCTTCTAGTATCCCACCTTAATACCAGGTCTCCAACTTTAAAATCAATTTCTCTAGCCTTTTTGTCAAAAATGCCCTTCATCTTTGATTGATACATAATCAAGTTGTCTCTTACCTTATCCTTGCTTTCACTTAATTCCACTACCTTATGCATCCTTCTTATTAGAGCATTGGGTTCTTCTTTTGCCTCCTGAATCATTGCAATCACAAGCTTCACAAGCTAACTAGGGAATAGAGCTTGAGTTCCATACACTAATTCAAAAGGTGATTTGTCTATAGACCTTCTTGTAGTCACTATGACAGCCCATAGAGCAAACTTTAATTTCGAATCCCAGTCTTTCTGATTCTCTGCAATTGTTTTCTTAAGAATCTTCATCAATGTTTTGTCAGTGGATTCAACCAATCCATTTCCCTGTGGATGATAAGTTGTTGAATGAGATAAAATAACATTATAATTTTAACAAAAAGCAACAAACTTACTTGAACTAAAGACTTGAGCATTGTCTGTTATGATTTTGACAGGGCATCCAAATCTGCTAAAAATATTTTCCTCTAAGAACTTCATCACCACCTGGTCATTTGCCCATTTAATAGGTATAGCTTCTACCCACTTGGTGAAATAATCAGTAGTTGTAAGAACCCACTTGTGTTGTCCACTTGAAGGTGGGTTAATTTCTCCAACAAAATCTAGTCCCCATTGTCTGAATGGTTCTTCTATGAAGATTGGGATCAAAGGCAAGGGAGCTAGCCTCTTCTTCTCAGCAAAAAGTTGACACTTCTGACAACTTCTAACAAACTTATGTGTATCACCAAATAAAGTAGGCCAATAAAACCCTGCATGGAGGATTTTATGTGCAATAGCCTTCCAACTATAATGTCCACCACATAACTTCACATGATAATTTTTAATGGTCTCTGTAAATTCATCCTCTGTTAAACATAACAATAAAATTCCCACAGGATCCTTCCAATACAATCCGCCCTCAACAATCACATATGGTTGTGCTTTGATCTTTAATGCTCTAATTTTGTTCTATCCAAAGATTGAGGACAAGAGAGAAAACATAAATAATGGACTATGTGCTTGTACCATTCTGAAGATAAAAATTTATACATGATCTTCTTACCTAGATTTGATTTTTCTTCACCTTCTTCAATTATCTCCTCATTTGCAGGTGTTAGCAAGTTGATTCCCAATGCCTAAAAATTTGACTCTATCAACATCTTTGCCAATCTGTGCCCTTTCACCAACTTTGTGGCTTTATGTCCAAGTCATACTCTTGGATCTTGGCTACCCATTTTCCTCTTTTTCCTTCCACATCACTTTGGACTAAGATATCTTTTACTGCAACATTTGGCACATAAGCAATGATCTGTGACTGTAGCACATGAGTCATGAAGGCCTTTAGGGCTTTTACCAAAGCATATACCTGTTTTTCAAGAATATTGTACTTTAGTTCAACATCTCTGAGAATCTTGCTAAAGAAAGCATATCGCTGCTCCTTTTCTTCATCATTCTTCTGTAACAAAACAACAACTATTGAATTAGGTGATGCAAATAAAAAAACTTGAAAAGGCTTTTGATAATCAGGGCTATTTAAAACTGGAGTTGCTTGTAATGCTTCTTTAATTCTGGAGAATGGCTCTTTGGCTTCCTTGGTCCAATGCACTTCATTCTTCTTCTTCAACATATTAGTAATTTCTTTTACAATTTCAGCATAATTAGACACAAACCTCCTTAAAAAGTTTATCTTTCCCAGAAAAAATTTGAATGTCTTTCTTACTCCTGGGCAGGGGTATTTTCTACACAACTTGCACCCTTGCTAGATATATCTTCACTCCATCTCTAGAAATAATGTGCCCCAACATTTTGCCCTCTTCTAGAGAAAAAATAGGCTTCTTAGGATTCAAGGAAAGCCCAAATTTTATGCATTTCTCAAAAGTCCTTTTAAGATGGTCCAAATGCTCCTCATCAGACTTAGAGAAAACAATGATGCCATCCAAGTATTTCACTACAAACTTATCACGCACAAAAGCAATGTCCATAGCCCTCTGAAATGTAGCACCTACATTCATCAACCCAAAAGGCATTCGAGCATACATAACGGTTCCCCAAGAAGTTGTGAATGTAGTCTTCTTTTGATCTTCTTTATCAATAGCCACCTGGTTATACCCAGAAAACCCATCCAGCATTGACATCCTGAATGATCTTGTTACCTTCTGCAGCACATGATCTATTTTAGGTAACGGATAGTTATCTTTTAAGGAAGCCCTATTTAGATTTCTAAAGTCCACAGGTAACCTTATTTTTGCATTTTTCTTCCTTAGAGGCACTAAATTGGCCACCCAACCAGAGTACCTGAGTGGAACTATTATTTTAGCATCAAGCAACTTTTTGATTTCTTTCTCAATCAATGGTAAAAGCAGAGGGTTTATCTGTCTAAGTTTCTGCTTAAATGGTTTAATCCCCTCTTTCAAGGGAATCTTGTGCTGAATAATACTTAAATCATATGTTTTGAGATCCTCGTAGGACCAAACAAAAACTTCAATATAGTCCTTGAAAAGCTTAATATATCTCTCCTTGTAATTAAGTGGAACTCCATTAAATAATTTGACTAACCTAGGCTCCTTCTAAGTTCCAATATTGTGATCTTGAATATGCTCATCTTGTGGAATTTTCTCTAAACTGACAGCTACACCATTGGAGTTAAAAAGCCTTTCAAGAGGGTCAAGCCCCCTTGGCAGAATATTATCTTTCAATTGAATAATTTTTTGATTAACTATAGAATTTTTCATACCACTTACTTTTTCTCCTTCTATTGCTTCATCTTCATCTTGATCAATCTTTGTGCCCTGAAAATCTTCAATCATAATCAAGAATCCCTTAATCTGCTGATCATCTTCAAAAATCTGCCAATGCTTTATATTATCAGGAACAGAAGGCTTATGCCTCATTTCAACCTCATATCTTAGCTTTGGATTAATAGGAGGCCTATAAGTACTAGCAGCCACAACCAAAGGGTCTACTAATCTGTTTCCATCTCTTGGAATGAACTGAATGTTGAAAGCTTCAAAGAAGTTCTCAAGCAAATCCCACACTTCATTTCTATATGCCCTAAGCCTAGGGTGTTCTGTTTGGCAGTGGTTCTTTATTTTCTTTATAATCAACTCTAAATCTCAAAAAACAGAAATTGACTGGACTCCCATTTGTTTTGTTGTTTGCAAAGCAATGATCAAGGATTCATATTCAACCACATTATTTGTTGCTTCAAACTCCAATTTAAAAGAAAAAGGGAACATATTACCTCCTGGTGAATTAGAAGGAAACCGACACCTGTTCCTTCTTTAGAATAGGCTCCATCAAAGAAGCACTTCCACACCCCTTCTGTTTGCAGCTCTATTTACACTGGCTAAAGTAAGCTACCTCTGATTATCTTCAGCCAATTCTGCATTGTCATGCAGCATCAAGCAAGAAAATTCATCTTTCTCTTGGCTATATACAGGTGAATTACTTGCTCCATTTTTTGTGATTGTTTTTACAAATCTCGTTTCTCTGTAAAACCTCCTTTCTTCTCCACCAAAAAATTGTATGAAAGCATAAGTAAAATCTAGTTTCAAAACATCACCCAATTTAGCCCCCCATGACCTTGATGGCAACATTCCAAACCTAGCAGGCATATCTGCTACCACTACATCCATTACCAAGCTTTTAGCTGGGATTTGTGCTAGTGACACCACCATATCTTTATTCACCTCCAGACACTTGACTTTATTTGAATCAAAAGAATACAAGTCTCTGTAAGGTCTAGTAATTTGTAGGTTTAGTTGTTTCATCCCTGATAATGGCATAAGGTTATGTGAAGCTCATGAATCAAACATACAATTATGCAAGAGGAAATCATGAATCACTAAAGATATGTAGAAAGGAGGTGTTGAAGAATCTACCTCCTCCACACGTGGACCAAAAACCACTACTGGTTTATCTTCTTGCAGATTCACAGTGTCATTTACATTCACATTCTCTCTTAGATTGATAAACTCAACAATCTCTCTCTGATAAACTGTTGTTTTGACCAACTCTGTGAGGGGCACTTGAATTCTGATTTTTTCTAATTCTTTAGTAAGACTAAACACATGAACCTGTTTAGTATTCCTTTCATTTTCATCTTCACTTCTCTTCATCACTGAAACCTCTTGTGGAATGGAAACAAGCTTTTATAAAGGAATTTTATCACTTTTGTCTTGAGAAAACTCACCTTGAAGTATTTTAGTCTTGCTACTTGTATTCTATTGTTGCTTTCCTTAATTCAATTGTTTTGCAGGTTGTGGTTCTTATGGAGTTGCCTTTTGTAAGGGATCTAGAACTTGCTACTCACCTTCATTTTCTTGACTTCTAGATCTTGTCCTTGATCTCAAGTCATATTTCTTATCTAATTTTGCCTGCATAAAATTAGAAAACTGCTTCCAATACTCGTCAATTTCACTCTCATTGTAAATGGCATCTCTTTCAGCATATTCATATTCTTCTCCCTCAACACCTAGTTCATCTTCATCTACTACATACAATGTGGAAATCTGATCACCATGGTCCCTGGAATGCTCTAGTACTTCATCAGGATCTGCCTCTAAGTAAAGTGGTGCTTGAACCTGATCTTGATCTTTTCTCTCCTTTTGCAAAATTTGTAGAGGTTGTCTTCTATACGTAGGATTAAAGTGTCTGTTTTGTTGTGCTTGCCTCTGAGAATTCTTACTCTCCAACTCTAATTTAATTAATTTATTTGACAAATTTTTAATTACATTACTCATATCCTCTAATGTTTGACTTTGAGAGGATTCAACTTTAGCCTTTCCCTTATCTTGAATAGACTGTGTCTCTAGTGCTTTACCTGCAGCCACCAAATTTGCTTCTATCTATAAGGCATCAGTTTGGATCTGATCAAGGGTTGTAGATCTTCTCTCCCTCAATGTGAATCCAAAATTTGACTCAAAAGCCCCTGCAAAAGTTATTTTTTCATCAGCAGGAGGGGGCTTAATCTCCACTGGAAGACTATTGTACAATTTATTGAATCTTCTGATGAATTCAACAACACTTTCATCAGATTTCTTCTTAATAGCATTGAACTCCGTGAGTGAATACCCATGGTCTCTTTTCTCTCCCCATCTCTGGGTGAACAGGCGCTCCATCTCTTCCCATGTAGGAATAGATTCATTAGGAAGCCCTTTAAACCATTTTCTTGCTTCTCCATCTAGGGATTGCACAAAAAGTCTTAAAACAACATCCAGATATTCAACATTTAGATTTTATGCAATATTACAAAATACTACTATATGATTCTTTGTTGTTTGTTCATCCTTCCCTGTGAAATGGGGAAGAATCTTCAAGTATTCCTATGGCATTTGATTCAACTGTTGTGGCAATTGAATAGGTGCATACCTATTCATCAAGAATGCAGGTGCTGCCATGTTTGTTGTTGAACTTACTGAACCTTGATTACCAACAGATGTGGAACCTAACTGACGAGTAAATGGAGTATGAGAAGGTGATAATGTAGTTATAGGTTCATGTTGAATAACTATGGTAGACACTGAGAAAGAAACAAACTCTAAAGACTATTCTTGACAGTTGGGTTCTTGAAATGAAGTGGATGTAAAAAGCGACTCTTGGTCAAATAAAGGTGAATGTTTGGATGGAAAATGAATTGAACTGTTGCTAGGTGCATACAGTGTAGGAATTGGTGTAACTGGAGTTTTTTGGCTTCCAACCCTCTTGGAAACTAGCCTCTCAGGGTCCGAAAGGGCTTGAACTTTCTACTGTGAGGTATCTGACCTTCTATGGTGCCTTTTTGGAGCCAGAGTTTTTTTTTCAATACAACCAAATATTTCCTCCTCAGTGAGCAACCAGACGAAAACATTAAAAACCCAAGGAAAAGTGTTCTTATCTTCTCTCCCTAGCAACGACTCCAATTAATGTTGTCCCTTAAGAAACCAATTTCTTGGTTGTGTAGAAATTGTGCTTAAGTCATTAATGTTTATTGTTTATGTCACTCAGTTATATGTTGTATTCTCAATTGAAGGACTAGAAATACCTGGTTTTAAACCCTCAATACTTAGGTGATATGAAAGTCTCAGAATGCCATTTGATTGTTGAATATGAATGTTGAATGAAGAATGCTTGGAGAAGTCAGAGACAATATGTTGTTTTACATGGAAACTATTATCTGTGACACTTAGGGAAGTTAAAGACAATATGTTGTTCTACACAGAAACTACTATCTGTAACTTAGAAGAATTGCAGAGGTAGGGGTTTTAAGTATAGGAGCGCTCTTTTAAGGAACTTTAAATTTATTCACACAAGTAAACAAAGACCTGCAACTTCATTACTATACTTAAAGGAAAGAAGACATATGATGACATATAACAGAGAAGTTACAAAATCATACCCAACAATGTGTGGAAAACTTCTGAATCTTTCATTAACCCACAATTTATCAAAACTACAGTAGCCTAGTCTCCAGGTTCTTCAAAATTCAAACCCTTTCTTTGTAAATTTTCCTCCTTTTATACATTATGAGACAATTGGTAATCACCAAAACTGTCAAACTACTTAACTATTTCCTAACTGTCTAAAGTAAAAGTTATTACAAAATATTACAATGGAGGGTAAAAGACACCTCATTCTCCTCAAGAAAACAAAATAACGAGAGGTAACAGAAATTAGAAGGTGACGATTGTTCGTTGTTCAAATCTGTGGCTTGACTATGTAGTTTGAGTGTTATTCTGCAAGCTATAACCCTATAGACGTTGTGATGATGGTTAGACTATTTAACACAACACACTGTAACTTTACAAGAACTCCGTGCGTGGACTTGTGGGTTATGGGCTCACGTACATATCAGAAGTGTTGTGATTGGCCAAAACACAAGGAAACACAACCAATCACCATTGCCAGAAACCAAAGGAATTAAGCCCCAGTTCATTACATATCGGGTCCACCTGAGCCGTTAACCCACGCGCACATTTGAGCGCGATCACCGTCCGATCACCCATTCAATGGACTGTCTGATCCTTCAGAACTCAACGAGACTTTAAACCTGTTAAACAAAACCTTATCGTGTCCGCTTTTTCCACAAGCCTTTGACTTCCCCACAGACTCGATAGGAAATTAAACTGCGGTTAAAAGATTTCTTGGGTCCGAAATTTAAAATAAAGCCCATTCACTTTTTGACACGATATCCGTTGGATCTGCTGCCTTCAAGCGGACGACCCTGATTAAATAAGGTTTTAACTCCATTTTATAATTTATCGCGTCCGATTTTGAATTAACCCTCGCACTTGTTAATCGCGCAATTACCGTCGGATATGTTGCCTTCCAAGCTAATGGTTCAAATCTTCTCACGACTTTCTCACATTCAAAAGTCATTAATAATATAAAATAAGTCATTTCTTTCAAATTTCCTCATTTCCTCTTATTTATGCTATAACACAATATTTGATTTTTTTCCATTTTTGCAATAAAGGTGAAAATAAAATTAAAAGGACAATGGCTGATACAACAGAATGTATGGACAAAGTTGAGGAAAGCTCAATATTTGGTACCTGGCAACTGTGAAGTCAAGATACACTCATCTTGGGATTGAGAGGTCACAGTGTGAGAAGATAACCTAAAGGTCAAAGGAGATCACTTTCTCAAGGAAGCTATGATCAACTGACAACTTGGGAAGGCACAATATAATGCCTTCATTAAAATTAGCAAGTTGAAAGTGATGTGCAAGATTAATGACCTGAAACCTGTTAGACTATTGAATAAGATTGCTCCATGGTACCTCAAAAGGAAGCAAGTTCGATAAACTGAGATGCAAAGAAAAGAGGGATCCAGGCAGTCATGAAGAACTGGCAGCTGATACTCTTATGAATACAAGCTAGAAAGCTTGTGGATATGACTTCCCAATTAGAAAGAATGTTGGAAATAATACTGAGAGGGGGGGTGAATCAGTATTATCAGGTCAATTATTTTTCAATTCATACACAGATTTGTATACGTTACTTAGGTTAGTGAAACCAGCGTATATATGCAACTTCAATTAAGGAAACTAGCGTATAGCTTATAATTTAATTATTCTTCAAATGCTGATGTCAGAACCATATAAACATTAACCAGGAACAGAAAAATAATGCAAACAGTAACACACAAGAACACAAGATATAAGGTGGAAGCCCAATGTGGGTGAAAACCACATGCTGCAATTTGTCTCTATCTTCTTTCAATTAGAAACTTCTTTTTACAATGATTTTGTACTGGTGCAGTCTTATACCAGTATGCAGGCTGCTACCTACAGAAGGCTACAACCTTCTCTCGTTCTCCAGCTTCTCTTGGAAGGGAGCTACAACTCCCTTTTGCTCTTGTACTAGCTGAGGTACTAGTACGTAGGTGTTGACCTACACAAGGCTACAACCTTCTCTTTTCTTCCAGGGACCACGTTTTATAAATTTTCAGACTGGATCCATGAATATCATCAATAAAACATTAAGTATATCTGCATCAATCAATATCCTTTGTACAAACCAATATAGAATCAACCAAACACTTCTCCGAATGCTGTAACTAGAAAGCAGTAACAGTAACCAGACACCAATTCTGAACCCAGAACTGCAGCAATAAACCGAAGCAGCTAAAGCATATTTCATGAGATGTACGCTACTTCAAAATGAGAAACTTGTGTACATACGCAGCTATATCAAGACCAACCAGCGTATACGCTGTCTTCCTTCGTTGAATTGCGTGTATACGCGCCTCTTATGTGTCGAACCTGCGTACAAATCTATAAAAGATAATTTACCGTTTTTCACTTAATCAGACATCAGTTATAAACAGATTATCAGATTTATAGATTTAATCATGCGCCAATTATAACAGATCAAAGTCACATAATGATACTCCTATTCAAGCCTTAATATCTTGATCCATTAATAGAACTTATCCATCTTTTAGCACTCGGGTTCCTCCTTGGTTCAGATCCAGCACTGCACCATAAATCAGTCACCTGTAAAATTTCTGTTTTCCCACCCCGGTTTTCAGTTTCTCCTTATTTCTCCCATGTAGTTAAATGCCCTTTCCCATAAACATACATTCAACAGGCTGGAAAAAATAAATTTGCTGAAAACACAAATTCTAGAAAATTTACAGAATACTGGAAATTGCAGAAATAAAAATCAACAGTAATAAACAGCCATTAAAACACATTAAAACACTGATATTTTTTGTCAACGTGACCCTGGAAAAACCCCCTACAACTCTTGGG
>APFE030768345.1:63535-92292 GCA_000404065.3 Pinus taeda | reverse complement strand
TCAGCAAAAAAATCAGCTTTTTCTGCTTGTTCTTGCTACTGTTCTGCTTGTCTTTCTGCTGTTCTGATTTTGCTGAAGCGCTGCCTGGTATGTGTGCCAAACTGCTGCCTCTTTCTCCTTCTTGTCCAGAAATCTCCCTTGCTCTCTTGCTCTCCTTCTCCCAATCTGATCATGAAAGAATGAATGATATTTTCCTCATTTTCCTCCTTTAATATAACTCCAAGTGACTTTTGGGTGATCTCTAAATCCAATGGCTGAAATAGATTTAGATCAATGGCTGAGATTAAATGCACATTTAAATCTCACTTTCTATTTTTTAATTCACCCACTTTAATAAAGACCCACTTAGTCATTTATTTCCAAAGTCACTTTTCCTTTCTAATTTTCATTGACTTTATAAAAGTCACTTTAAAATTAGACTTAGTAACTTTATCACTTAAAGTCACTTTTAAATTAGATTTAACTTTATAAAAATTATAAAGTTGCTTTAGGAGAAAAATTAAAATCTTTTGGACACTTTTCCCTAGGCCAAAGATCAAAGCCTAAGGGAACCACCTATCCTCCGGTACCAAATTTCAACATCACCAGTATTCCAGATCTTGCTCCTCTTAAGATATTCAACACTTTAGTCGATGCCCTTGCCAAATGATCTCCTTCCCTTTTTATAGTCTTAGGCCTTACTCAAACCATGGTCCAAAACCATTGAGAACCAATACTAGGGACCTAATACTTGGGTTCAACACTTTGGATGCAATACCAAGGACCAAAACCATAGGTTCAAATATGTCGGACTAAATACCATTGACCAAACATAAATTTTCCCACATGTACGCACTTTTCTTTGCATGAAAGTGTGTGCATATGTATACGCGCCTTTTGATCGGTGATCCCGCGTGTATACGCGACTTTGTTGAGAGGAACCTGTGTATACCTTATTTTCTTCCATTCTTAGTGCCTGAGTTGTGATCTGCCATTTGAGTGAGTTGCCATTAAGGACAACACCTATGCCATAGTGCCAAACCTGTGTCATAATGCCAACAACCTCCCCCTTTGGACTTGATGGCAACCCCAAATCACTCAAAGTCATTCTCCCCCTTTGACATCAAGGGCAAAGGGTTATGCTCCCCTTGAATACATGCTGAATTCTTTGCTCTGCTGTGTTGTCCAAGCTCCCCTTGACTGTAGGCAAGGTCTGATAAAATATGTTCTTCAAAAGAGCCATGACTTTATACAATATATATGACCTTCCTACCACCAAAGACTCATACATACATCAATCTCCCAACCAAGTGGGGATTGACTTATCTGCCCAACCAAGTGGGGATACACCAAGAATTTACACATGATAACAACAAGAGCATTACTTTATCCATCCCAGGCATAGTGGGGAAACCAAAATAGGCCGTTACATGACCCTAATAAGAAAAGAAATACATGACATAGAGAGAAATACAATTATCTAACAATCATCATTCAGACCAGCAACCATGTTCTCGTTTTGCACCTCTTCCACCTGAAATCCAAACCACTGTGAATTTGAACCAAGATCTTCTAAGATAATGCCAACAATGCATCATTAGAAGAATATATATGCTCCCCCTGAACCTGTGCCAGATGATCTTTGTCAGACCCATAACAGACTCTTTTTACCCAGAGCCTGGCCCATTGATTGTCTTCAACCAACATATACTCGACTGTATCCACATAAACTAGTGTATGTACGCGTATCAACCTCATGAAACTCGTGTACAACCACTTTTCTCTGAAACAGATAGGACTCAACAGCAAGAAGATGCATCAACTACCCCTAGCTTCTATCTGAGGTATTCAAATGTCTCACTGGGCAATGGTTTGGTGAGTATATCAGCAACTTGTTCCTTAGAGGGAGCATACTCTAATTTGACTTTTTGTTCAAGCACTTGTTCTCGGAGAAAATGATACTTGATAGGTATGTGCTTAGTCTTTGAATGCATGACAAGATTCTTTGAAATACTGATTGCACTTGTATTATCACAAAAGATGGAGATAGGTGGAGTACAAGTGATTTGGAAATCTTGCAAAGTTTACATCATCCTAAGGAGTTGTGTGCAACAAGATGCAGCAACCACATATTCTGCTTCAGCTGTAGATACAGAAATTGAACTTTGTTTCTTGCTGAACCAAGATACTAATCTGGAACCCATAAAGAATGCACCCCCACTAGTGCTTTTTCTGTCATCCACACTTCCTGCCCAATCTGCATCTGTATATGCATGAAGTGTGAGATTTGTATCTCTAGGATACCATAAGCCATAGTTTTGTGTTCCTTGAAGATATTTGAAAATCCTCTTAACTGCCTGAAGGTGTGCTTCCTTTGGATTTGCCTGAAATCTTCCAACTATTCCTACTGCATGCATGATGTATGGCCGAGTACCTGTCAGATAGAGCAGACTACCAATCATGGATCTATAGGTTGGTTGATGTACTGTTGTTGATTCATCATTCGCACTAAGGTTGCATCCTGTTACCATAGGGGTACATACCAGTTTCGAATCTTCCATGCCATATTTCTTCAAGATCTGCTTTAGGTACTTGGTTTGTGATAAAAAGATACCGTCTTTATTTTGTTGGATTTATAACCCAAGGAAATGCGTTAGCTCACCAAGCAAGGACATTTCAAATTCTTTTTGCATCACCAAAGCAAAGTTTTGACTCATGGCTTCTTCATTGCTGCCAAAGATAATATCATCAACATACACAACAAGAATTAGCAATTTATCATTATCAATTTTTATATATAGATTGCTATCTGTTGATCCTTTTGAAAAACGTTGTTGATGGAGGTATTTGTCCAGACGATTAGACCAAGCCCTTGGAGCCTGTTTAAGACCATAGAGTGCCTTCTTAAGTCTGCATACAAGTTTAGGATCAGTTCCAAGGATGAATCCATCTGGTTGCTCAATATACACTTCTTCCTCTAAGTCCCCATTTAAAAAGGCTAATTTCACATCCATTTGAAATACTTTGAACTTCTGAAAGCTAGAAAGCGCAAGGAACATTCTTATTGCCTCAAGTCTAGCAACTGGTGCAAAAGTTTCTTCAAAGTTTATACCTTCTTGTTGAGCATACCCTTTACAAACAAGTCGGACCTTGTTTCTAATAACTTCTCCATTTTCATTCAGCTTGTTTTTTAATATCCATTTTGTCCCTATGACATTCTTATCTTTCGGTCTAGGAACCAACTCCCAAGTGTTATTCTTTTCAATCTTCTCAAGTTCTTCATCCATGGCCTTGAACCAACATTCGTCTTTACATGCTTCTCTTACATTTTGTGGTTCAGTGGAGGAGAGCAATTCTAGATAGCTTGAAGCTTCAAAAATACTTCTTCTTGTTTGCACACCTGCCTCTTTTTGTCCCAAAATTTGAGTCTCTGGATGATTCTTCTAAACGTACCTGGATGGAGTATTTTCTTCTATCCTTATTTGTTCTTTTGGTGCCTCATGGGTTTCTTCTTCGTCATGATTCTGATTTGATGTTGAAGGATAGTCCTCATCATCTTCGAACTCTTCAGATTTTACTTGCCTAGGAGTGTTTCCTTCTTCATCAACCACTACATCAATACTTTCAACAATTTTTCCAAGTCTTTTATTGTAACACTTATATGCTTTGCTATGGGGAGAATAACCAAGGAGAATGCCTTCATCTGCTCTAGGTTCAAATTTTCTAAGGTTTTCATCAATCCTTTTGATGTAGCATTTGCTTCCAAAAATTTTGAAATATTTTACCGTAGGAGTCTTACCATACCATAGTTCATGAGGAGTCTGAGTGTTGTTTACCCGGACGTTTGTCTTGTTGAGAATAGTAACTGCAGCAAATGCGGCTTCACCCCAAAAGGTCGCGGGAGTTCCAGACTCATCAAGCATAGCACGAGCCATTTGTTGAACCGTTATGTTCATCCTTTCCACTACTCCATTTTTCTGGGGAGTCCTTGCAGTAGAGAATTCCCTTCTTATTCCATGTTCTTCATAAAAATCAAAAAATTCATCCGAGGTAAATTCCCCTCCTCGATCAGATCTGAGGCATTTGATTCTGTGATCTGATTCGTTTTCAACCAAGTCTTTGAATGATTTGAACTTTTCGAAAGCTTCATCTTTATACTTCATGAGTCCTATCCAACACATCCTTGAAAAGTCGTCAATGAACAATATGTAGTCTTCTCCTCGAGGTGACTTCTTCCTAGTTGGACCACATATATCAGTATGGACAAGTTCAAGTGGCCTGTTAGCTGATCCTTCCTTTTCAGGGAAATTAGTTCTGGTTTGCTTACCAAACTGACATGATTTGCATATTGTATTGTCTGGAATTCTAATGTCAGGGAGATCACGAACCGCTTGATATTTGCATGCTTTCCTAATTCGAGAGAAGCTTAGATGCCCCAATCTTCTATGCCATAGCCAGTGTTCATCATTCTTGCTTAGATAGCATTGTTGTTGTCCTCCTTTGAATACATATAAATTATTTGGATTTCTTATGCCTTTGATCACTGTTTCTCCTGTATCAAGGTCATGAACAATACATCCATTTGATCAAAATATTACCTCAGTTCCTTGATCACACATTTGACTGACACTCAATAGATTATGCTTTAAGCCATCAACATACATAACATTTCCAACTTTGACCTTCTCTTTCTAATGAACAAAACCTTTACCTTTTATGAATGTTTGGGTGTCATTTCCAAATGATACCTTCTTTTCCTTTTCTAAGGCACTATATGATTGAAGTTTTTCCTTATCACCTGTCATATGTTTCGAGCATCCACTGTCGATGTACCACTGATTTTCCTGTCCTTCTGTATATAAGGCTATCCCACATCTTTCTGGTTGTGTTTCTTTCTTTCTCCATGTTTTGGGACTAAATGAAGCTTGCTCCTTCTGAGTTGTTTGCCGAAACCTACTCCTGCATTCAAAATCTTCATGACCGAAGTTGTTACACATAGAACATTCTATTTCATTTTCAAGAGCATAAAAGTTATTGTAGGTCCTTTTCATGATCCCAGTCATACTCCTTTGTTTTTGTGCTTCCCTAGTCATGATGATCTTGTAGGCAACACATTGAGCAGCTTTGTGACCAAAGTTATGACAAGAGAAACATTGGCCATTGAAGAAATTCCTGCGATTATCAAACCTACCAACCAAATGATTGTAGTTTCTATTGACATCCATTCTTGAGACAAATTGGGAATGATTTACCTGTGGTTGGTTGAAGCTTCTGTTCATCCTTGAAGTATATTGCCCCTGATTTACTTGGTGATCTTTCTTCATTCTTAAAGCAAATTGTCCCTGATTTACCTGGTGATCCCCATTATATTTTTGTTGTCGATTGTCAACCTGTTCATTTTTCTTTGCTACATCAAGATAACTTTTGGAGGTGGATGGCTTCTGTGCTTGAGACGCTTCTTCAGAATATTCGAGACCTGTCTTGATTAGAGGAGAACGCTGCACTTTGATAATTTCATCTAAAGTTTCAGATCCTTTAGCAAATCTAAGATTAAGGGCTTTTGTTTTCTCAATTTCTTTTCTAAGTCCCACAATTTCACATTCTAACTCTTCATTGTGTTTACGTCTTTCAGCAAGTTGGAATGTCAGAGTATCTATGATCATATTCTTTTCTTCTAAACAAATTTTAAGTTTAGAAATTTCTTCATAAAGACCTTCTTCATTTATAGCATCCAAGAAATCCTCATCTTCAAAGGCCATCAAAAGTCTATCGTCATTACCTTGTTCATCTTCATCACTATTTGAAAGTCCATCACTGCCTTCATGAGTATAATATCTCTTTTTACTTACATTCTGTTTTCTGTTCCATCTAACTAGTTCCTTACCTTTATCTTTATGAGGACACTTGGGAGCATAGTGACCGACTCTTCCATAAGCAAAGCATTTGAAAGGCAGCTTACCTCTGAATCTTCTAGTTCCCCGTTGAAGGTTTTTGACAAAATTTGATTCTTCCTCTTCTTCTGACATATGTTCTGACTCATTGTGATCTCCCTTTCCTGAGGCTTTGAATGCAGCTTCTCTCCTGTCTGATGGTCCACCTTTTCTCATTTCGTAAGTAGTTAGGATTCCGTGCAGCTGTGACATGGTAATGCTCTGCAGATTCCACTTTACTTCTATGGCAGACACTTTTGAATCAAACTTAGGAGACAAAGATCTTAGAACTTTTTCAACCAGAACAACTTCTTTTATTTCTTCACCCAAGTTTTTCACACAATTAACAATCTCATCTATACATAGGAAATAGTTAGCCACACTTTCATCATTGTGCATTCTGAGATTTTCATATTGAATTCTGAGAGTTTGTAGTTTAGCTCGTTTTACCTGATCATCTCCTTCACAGCTCAGAACGATCTTGTCCCATATTCTTTTGCGGTTTTGAGTTGCATAACCTTGACGAATACTGATTGAGATAGACTTCCTAGTAAAGTATTGACAACCTTGACATTCATTTCATATTGCTTTTTACCATTCGTATCTGTAGGAGTTGCTGATGGAAATGTGTATCCTGTTTCTATAATATCCCAGACTTCTGTACCAAGAGATTGAAGATAGGCTGTGATTCTTACCTTCCAATAGACGAAGTTGCTCCCATCAAAAATTGGTGGCCTGATCGATGCCTCCTTTTTGTAATTTCTCATGATGATAGATCTTCCTTCAAGCGATCAAGCTTCTTCTGAAGGACCTGCTCTGATACCAATTGTTTGGAATAATACTGAGAGGGGGGGGGGGCGAATCAGTATTATCAGGTCAATTATTTTTTCAATTCATACACAGATTTGTATACACTATTTAGGTTAGTGAAACCAACGTATATATGCAACTTCAGTTAAGGAAACTAGCGTATAACTTATAATTTAATTATTCTTCAGATGCTGATGTCAGAACCATATAAACATTAACCAGGAACAGAAAAATAATGCAGATAGTCACACACAAGAACTCAAGATATAAGGTGGAAACCCAATGTGGGTGAAAACCACCTGCTGCAATTTGTCTCTATCTTCTTTCTATCTTCTTTCAATTAGAAACTCTTTTTACAATGATTCTGTACTGGTGCAGTCTTATACCAGTACGCAGGCTGCTACTTGCAGAAGGCTACAACCTTCTCTTGTTCTCCAGCTTCTCCTAGAAGGGAGCTACAACCCCCTTTTGCTCTTGTACTAGCTGAGGTACTAGTATGTAGGTGCTAACCTACAGAAGGCTGTAACCTTCTCTTTTCTTCCAGGGACCACGTTTCATAAATTTTCAGACTAGATCCATAAATATCATCAATCAAACATTAAGTATATCTGCATCAATCAATCTCCTTTGTACGAACCAATATAGAATCAACCAAACACTTCTCATAATGTCGTAACCAGAAAG
The DNA here is from genome assembly GCA_000404065.3 of Pinus taeda. NCBI lineage: Eukaryota > Viridiplantae > Streptophyta > Pinopsida > Pinales > Pinaceae > Pinus > Pinus taeda. The sequence goes on along the minus strand of APFE030768345.1, from coordinate 84,889 downwards.
CAGTAACAGTAACCAGACACCAATTCTAAACCTAGAACACTGCAGCAATAAACCGAAGCAGCTAAAGCATATTTCATGGGACGTACGCTACTTCAAAATGAGAAACTTGCGTACATACACAACTATATCAAGACCAACCAGCGTATACGCTGTCTTCCTTCATTGAACCTGCATGTATACGCGCCTCTTATGTGCCAAACCTGCGTCCAGATTTATAAAAGATAGTTTACCGTTTTTCACTTAATCAGACATCAGTTATATCCAGATTATTAGATTTATAGATTTAATCATGCGCCAATTATAACAGATCAAAGTCACACAATGATACTACTATTCAAGCCTTAATATCTTGATCCATCAATAGAACTTATCCATCTTTTAGCGCTCAGGTTCCTCCTTGGTTCAGATCTAGCACTGCACCATAAACCAATCACCAGTGTTCCAGATCTTACTCCTCTTAAGATATTCAACACTTTAGTCGATGCCCTTGCCAAATGATCTCCTTCCCTTTTTATAGTCTTAGGCCTTACTCAAACCATGGTCCAAAACCATTGAGAACCAATACTTGGGTTCAACACTTTGGATGCAATACAAAGGACCAAAATCATAGGTTCAAATATGTCGGACTAAATACCATGGACCAAACATAAATTTTCCCACATGTACGCACTTTTCTTTCCATGAAAGTGTGTGCATACGTACACGCGCCTTTTGATCAGTGATCTTGCGTGTATACGTGACTTTGCTGAGAGGAACCTGCGTATACCTTATTTTCTTCCATTCTGAGTGCCTGAGCTGTGATCTGCCATTTGAGTGAGTTTCCATCAAGGACAACACCTATGCCATAGTGCCAAACCTGTGTCACAATGCCAACAAAGAAAGTCATGAATATCCTCTATATTTGAGAGGGAGTAAAGGAGTCTCCTTCAATAGGAGCAAGGATCCATTCTCGAGTTAAAAGGAGAATAGAGATATCCTCTCTAGTTGAGAGGGAGTGATGTTGGACATCACATATGCATTATTTGCTTCATGTGTCAATCATTTAAATAGGACTAACAGCCGTAAGTCTAAGTGAAGGCCTTGGAGAGAGAATGATAGAGGATTGGATAAGCGTTTGTGGTTTCCTTGAGGATAGAACATCCAAGAAAGGAAAGGGACTTACAATCTTTGAAGATGTGACATGTGTCCAAGATAAGAGTGGGCAAATAGGACTGATATTCTTCAAGGAGTCAGGGCCAAGGATCCAAGATAAGAATAGTCCTAAAAGGAAATACTTTGTGGACATCCGGATGGGGTATGTGCCTTGTAGAGGTAGTGCAATATCACACGTAAAGCCTCCCAACATAATGCTCTAGAGCTTGTCTAGTTAGGCCTCAAAGACAGTGTTGGTTGATCATAATGTTGATGCTTATAGTTGTATTATCAATCTGACTCTTCTTATGATAACTTTTCAAAGGGAATATTGTCCTTGTACTGAATGGACAATTATTAATACCTCCATAGTTAAGAGGGAGTGTTAAAGAATGTAACTAGTTTCGGTCTTCATAATTGCCATTTGACTCTTGTAATGATGTATATCTTATTTGGAGAAAGAACAAGATTATTTTTGGAGCATGGGTTTCATGCGCAAGTCATTTTTCATTAGGTCTCTTGGGTTTATCATGAGTGAAAGAGCCATTGTTATTGTAAAATACCCTTTTTGGGCACTTGTATAAAGAAAGAAAAAATAATTTTATATGGAAATGTCTAGAAGGCTCTTGAGGACCAAGTTGGCTAATAAGGAACAAGTTGGCCTTGTGAGGGTTATTTGACCCCTATGATAGACTATATAAAGGAAGGCATTCGACCTATTGACACACACATCAATTAAGTATCTTCTTAGGTTCAATCTGCAGTAGAGAAGGAATGCAAGAGTCCCAGAATACAAGAGAGAAGGCTATCAAAGGAGGGGGAATCCCTAGAGAGAATGTGGAGTTTTGAAATCTTGCTAATTACTGCTCACACATGAAAGTACTCTAAGAAGTTTAGGATTACCTTAGCTCCAAAATTGTAGTATGTGCTACAGGTTGTCTTGGAAAGGATGAAAGGCTAAGAAGAGCCCTAATTCACTTAAAGGTATTGTCTTGGAAGATTGGTTGGTTGACTTGGTTCTTGGTGGTAGCTTGGGTCTAGGGTTTGGTCTTGGAAGTCTCCTTTTGAAGTTGCTTATATAAGACAAGAAGTTATTTATGGGTTTTCCTCTTAGAGGCGTTTTGCCCTGGCTTGGAGCCTATATCTTGTGTTCATTGTGTATGGTTGTGATCTTCTTGTTTTGGCATTTATTTGATGATAAGAACATAAGCATAAAAAAGAATAAAAATAACATAATATCAATGCCTTATAATTCAACCTCTTCGAGGGGGCAACCTCCTTTACATTACACAAATGAACAATTCTTGGATGATACAAATGACAAGACCTCCTTTCTATATATAGGAGTCTAAGGGGTCATAATATAATCAGAGCTGACATAACAATAATAATGTAAGGGCATAATAATAACAATAGTGGGCTTCTATGGGGCACAATAATAACAATATGGGGACTACATAGGCACAACAATATAATAAGGGGTTGTCCTAATAACAATAAGGGGTTACACTAGTAGTATAGGGACCTAACATGCTCCTCTCCTTCAAAAAGTGTTGTCCTCAACGCTTGAGTAGTTCTTGATGCTCTTGTATAAAATTCTTGTCATCCCATGTGGAATCTTCAGTTAGTAAGTTCTTCCACTTGATGAGATACTCTGAAATTGATCGATTTCGTAGCTGTTGAGTTCTTGTTTCTGTGACTACTCCAGGCTCCAATATGATTTTTCCTTCCTCGTCAAGTTCTGGCAATATTGTTTGAGCTGGGACCTTCTGCAACTTTTGAATGAGTGGCCACACTTCTTTGTTCTTCTTCCATTCATACGTTGTTTAGTTTATCCAATCTGGTTGGATAATAGAAATGGCACACAACAATGCTTCCACATCCTCATCCTTTCTTGAGAGTGCATCTACCACAACATTTTTCTTCCCTTTTTTGTAGATGATTTCAAAGTCATAACCCAACATCTTTGTGACCCATTTTTGTTGCTATTAGGAGGATAATCTTTGTTTTAAAAAATATTTAATACTATCATGATCCATTTTTACCTTGAAGTGTCTTCCCATTAGGTAAGGTCGCCATTTCTTAAGTGCGTGTAGTATTGCCAACATTTCCTTCTCATAAATAGATTTCTTAAGGGACATTTGTTTGTATGTATGTAACCATGAAAATACCCAATCGCCTACATCAAAACTTTTTTCATTGCGATGTTGATCTGCCTGTTGTTTCATTTGATTCTGCCCAAAGAGGCATTATCCTTTAAAAGTTGGAGAACTTGTTGTTGATGCTCGATGTGATCTTTCACTGCTTGAATCTTTTTCTTCTTGATATGTCCTTCTATATTTATAGTTTGAGGAGTGGTAATTTCTTTGAGTGCATTACAAGATATGGTCGGATTCATTTCTTGATGCTCTATGTGATCTTTCACTTCTTGAACATTTTTCTTCTTGATATGTCCTTCTATCTTGATAGTTTGAGGAGTGGTAATTCCGACCATTGCATTATAAGATACGGTCGGATTCATTTCTTCTTTCTTGATGTGGTCTTTCACTTCTTAAACCTTTTTCTTCTTAATACGTCCTTCTATCTTAAGAGTTTGAGGAGTAGTAATTATTTCCCATGCTTTACAAGATGTGGTCGGATTCATTTCTTCTTTCTATGGGGTTGGTTCCTGGTGTATATACTCTTCTTTTGACATTTCTTGATCCTTTTCTTCCTCCTCTCCACAATCAATGTAAAATAATTTCTTCTGAGCACACTTATGACATTTTTTATCACAATTGTAACAAATCCCTTTTTCTCTCTTTTCTTCCAATTGTTGTGGTGTAACCCTTGTAGATTGTTGAAGGCTAGGAGAAACAACACTTCCATCTTTATAGTTGTGAGGGGTAGACTTCCTTATTGCCATAATTTTTCTTTCCACTTTGTAACAAAACCCTTTTTCTCTTTTTTCTTCCAATTGTTGTGGTGTTTCTCTAAAGAAGGTGTTTCTCTTTGTATACTCATAATGTGCTATAATTTCTTCCGTGAAAATTGACCACGTAACAAGTGGTTTACGAGAACAAAGCCCTTTATACCATAAAAAATGATCTTGTTCTAAATATGAAGATGCAATACATACCTTTTGTAACAGTGGTCACCATGTAGATCAAAATATTTTTCCATCTGCAGTATCCAATTTACCAGATCCTTGCCATCAAACTTCCTCATCTCGATTTTTCTTGATTTTAGGAGCTCGATCTTGAAATGACTGTAACTCTGTAATTTCAGATCTCCAGTTCTAAAATTTCTTCCTGTGGTAGCTCTCTGAGTTCTCTTTCTAACCCCGCAAGTCTGATTAGAATTTGATTATCCAAGAAAGAGTTATGCCAAATCTCCCACGGTGACCTGATTATAGACTAGTTCAGTAGAGTGAACTTGTATAACGTGCCGCATCTCACCGTTTTGACCTTTGTACCTGAAACTGATATACATAAAACTATAGGCAGTCCTCTTTCTGTAACTTTACGAAATTTCAATCTGATGCTCAGAGAGATAGTTATGACGATTTTCCCCAGGTCACTTGTTTAGTATGTAATTCGGGCGTCTTCTAAAACCCTAACTTCCTTAGGTTATATCTCCGAAAATATAGCGATACAAGATCTAAAATTTAGAACCAAGGCTTAGATCGATTTCTTCTCAAATGGGTTTTTGGTTTAGCTTCTGAAACTTCGCAGAGAAAGAGTTATAGTGAAAATTCCACGATGACCTGTTTTAGATGAAATTTTGGAGTTTGGAAAAACCCTAACTTCCTCAGATCATATCTTCGACCATGTAGCGAGACAAGATCTGAAATTCGAACCGGAGGTTCAGCGTGATTTAGTCTCAAATTGTTTTTTTTTTAATAGCTTTTGAAACGTTGCAGAAAAGAAGTTATAGCAAAAATGCCACAATGACCTGTTTGGAGCAACGAAACCCTAGAATCCAAAGCTCTGATACCAAATGTTATGAAACCAGCTCACAAAAAGATAGAAAAGATAGATCAACACCTTAGAAATAAGCTTCTTTGAGGGGGCAACCTCCTTTACATTACACAAATGAATAATTCTTGGATGATACAAATGACAAGACCTCCTTTCTATATATAGGAGTCTAAGGGGTCATAATATAATCAAAGTCGACATAACAATAATAATGTAAGGGCACAATAATAACAATGGTGGGATTCTATGGGGCACAATAATAACAATATGGGGACTACATGGGCACAACAATATAATAAGGGGGTTGTACTAATAAGAATAAGGGGTTACACTAGTAGTATAGGGACCTAACAAAGTCTCCTTTTGAAGTTGATGCTATAAGAAGAGAAGTTATTTATGGGTTTTCCTCTTAGAGGCATTTTGCCCTGGCTTGGAGCCTATATCTTGTGTTCATTGCGTATGGTTGTGATCTTCTTGTTTTGACATTTATTTGATGGTAAGAACACAAGCACAACAAAGAATAAAAATAACATAATATCACAAATAATTGTCATGAATGGAAAAGATTTATTAAATGCTCCCCTAATGAATTTTCCAACATAAATAATGTTTCCATTTCTTCATGTTTTGAACTGAAAAATACAATTATTTATCATAGGTAGGATAGCTAATTATTGCTTTAGATAAGGTATTAAAGTGGTAACATATCAACCTCCTTGTTACATTAGTACGAGTCCCATGGCATACCCACTTGCATTGATTTCAATTTCAAATGGTTGTTGTAGATTTGACAATACCAAAGTTAGGAAATACCATTTGTATTACCATGTGTCAGTCCTTGGTGATGCCACATGTCGACCTTGTCATCCTTTTTTCCTTGTTAGGCCAAAACTTCAGAAGGCCATAACTTTCTCATACGACATTAGTTTGATTTTATTCATGTGTCACTACAAAATTCTCGATGTGCTTTTTGACTTGGAGACTTTTTCATCAACATTTGAGCAATTTTTTTTTTTCCCATTGTGAGGATCCACTTGGATCATGTTAGGACCCTCTAACTCTTTAGCCACATTAATTAATTCAAAGAAAAATTCTCTCCTTTTTGTCTCGATATTATTACATTTAGAGATAATTTCTTGGAGTGTATGAATCCTTTCCATCCAACAAGCCTTTATGTGGTCCATTTTGTTTTGAGATGCTAGATTTTGTTCTATCCTTTGAGATTCATTTATATTAGACACTTTAATGATAAAAATAGTTATATTTATAAAACACCTCACCATTTTCCAAATATTTAAAAAATAATAATCCTAACAAACAAATGATTTCAAGTAGTAACTACTTCCTATAGCAATAATCCTTTTATCAATATTATCAACTATATATTATAAGATTCCGATTAACATTCTTGAAGTTGCCTTGATTCTTGAATTACTTTTTGGCGTGTCTTAAAAAACTTGGCTTAATTATAGACAATGGTTCAATAGAGAATGACTTTAACAATACAACAAATTTTAACTCCTTGGTTCTCTTTTTAGTGTTATGTTCTTTATTTATTTTTTAGAAATTGAATAGGTAAGTGCATCTCGAGTTGCTTGATGAAATTCAAAAATATTAGAGAGTTTGAGTCCTTTAATGTGGAATTTTGAATTTGTTTTTATGAACAATGTGCTTATTTTTCAAATTCATTTTTTCAATTTGTATTTTTTTGGAATTCTTATCATACATTGTATGATGCAATATGACTCATTTCTCTTCAGAAACTGTGGGGCCTTATTGAGCCAACTCCTCTTCAATAAATTGACCTTCCAACAATTGTCTTTTAACTCAATATGCTATTTCAACGATTTCATCAAGATCATCAATTTTCATTGCTTGATCATTGAGTTTTGATTGCTCTTTATGTTATTCAATATTGTACATAAAGCAAATAATACATATCAATATTCTTTGACTTTACATATTCTTATATGCGAACTTATATTTTTAAATAACTCAAATTTGAAGTTTTCTAGCAAAGCTTTGACTTCATTATATTAAATGTCACGGGTTACCCAAAACCATGAGCCTATAAACCTTAAATCTATTAAAGATCCTGGATAAGCTCATCAATAATAGAATCAATATTATTTTCATTAGTTTATCATCATTTGATTTTTTTTTTTTTGACTAGCGGAATCAACAACGACAATGGTATCGTACTCGCATTACACGAGGTCGAATCCCACTGGCTGCCACTAAAACCTTTAGGAGGAACCATCCAACGCGCAAGAACGACCCTCGATTAAGACGAGACTTGAACTTGTGACTTGCACAGCGGCATGAACGACTTAGCAAATTGTCCGCTAGCCACGAGACCAAACCCCTGCGGGCTTATCATCATTTGATTTAGATAAACATTTTTTTATTTTTATTTATTTTATTTTTATTATTTTTTTTTACAAAATCTATTATTTTTTAATAAAATATAATTTAATAAAGAAATCTATAAAAATAATAGAATCAAAGTTATTGAGTGGAGAGGCTCATTCTACAACCCACTATGATGTGTAACCATTCTACAACTAGTATGATGTATAACCATGTACGTTGGTCATCAAAAAATTAAATAACTATACAAAAATTTAAATAATGTCAAATCATAAAAAAAATTCCACATAAAAAATTAGATCCCTCTCGCTCATGTTAGATCATATTTAAAATAGATCTCATGTTAAATCATATTTAAACTAGATCTATACTGGTCTTAATTAATTTATCATCCCATTAAAAAAATTTTTTTCTTTTAATTTGATTTTGATAAACACCCATCTACCCATATCTTTTAATTTATTTTAACAAAATTTATTTTTTAATAAAATATTAATTTAACCAAAAAGAAATGTATAAAAATGTTAGATTCAAAATTTTAATACCAACTCAATTAAACAAAAACCAACATATTAATTATATATATATAGATATTAAAAACAAACCAAATCAATTTTCTCCGCTCTGGTTGAATTAAGGTATTAGTTCAAATAGACTGAGGTGTCCCATTTTGATTCACGAAACATGGCGATGTTCAATTAAACCTAATGACACTGCTGTAAAAAATATGTTCATAGATTTGTTTTTTCAAAGTCATAGCGACGAGAAAATTCGTAGGGGATGAGCAGAGAACTCTAAATACATAAAGAAATGTGTATCCGAGTTGACGCAGGGAAACTTTTGCTTGCCTGATTCTTCTTCTATAATATTTTAGGCTGACATTAAAGACACGGTTCCAGTTCGATCTTGAATTAAACAATGTGGCAGGGGAGATTACTCCAGCTGGTGTTTCCCAGGACTAAAATCCAAAACCTCCGCCATTTTAAGAATGGCAATACATTTGATGAAGCAAGATCATTTGCCCGACAGTACACCACCAAGCCAAGCGGTCAATCCATTTCTTCAAAGGTTGGTTGGTCATTGCTAAATGTTATTTCAGTAGTGTAACAGGAAATTCGAATATTACTTGCTGGCCTGCCCATCTCAAGCCATATCTATTTTTATAGCAAGGAAGTGGGTGGTGTTTCCTGTTTTTTAATTTGAATGGGTGTTGGAAAGCATTTGGGTTTTGTTTGAGCTTCAGAATTTTGTGTTTTTGTATTGTTGGGCAGGGTGCTTCTGAAGGGCTTCGGCCCCAGTGCTATTTGTTTTACCACGGCCTATTGAAGAAGGTATGGAGATAAACCTTGAACTTTATATCTGTATATGGGAAAAATGTATTTTATGTATATCATATTGCCAAGAAAAGTTTTCATTCAATTAGCTTTGGATTCATTTGGAGTGCTGTGATTGGTTCCAGGGCTACAATTTTGGTACATTGCAGCATATGTCAACCAGTGCAGCTTTGTCATCAGCAAAGAAGCTCAGGGCTACAAGATTGGGAGCATCGGGTCTGATTGCCGAGGGAGCTGAAGCAACACGGATGAAGATAGCAGCATGGCTATTTGGTTGTGGAGCTTGGGTATTCAGCATGGTAATGCTTGGTGGCATAACGCGCCTTACAAGGTCTGGCTTATCAATGACCGATTGGAAATTCACAGGTAATCTGCCCCCTATGACGAAAGATCAGTGGGAAGTCGAGTTTGACAAATACAAGCAATCACCAGAATATAAACGGTGAGTGGTCTTTGTTCCAGCAGCAAGTGAATGTATACATGGAACAATCTTTCTGACTTAATTGCTACACACAATATCTTTGTAAGTTTTTAACCATGCCAAGGAAGTTCTACTATTAGAATTATGCTTTTTGCTCATTTGGGGAGCCAACAGGGATATGAGGATATGGGATTTATGGTAGGGGTGGATTTAAAGTTTTGAATCTTGATATTTGCAAAATAAGGATACATACCATAATGTGGTTTTAACAATATGATAGAGCAACTATATTACCAACAAAATGTTCTGTGGATGTTCCTCTTCCAATTGCCACCAGACATTTTTAGCCTTTCTAATTTGGCTTTTATTATTGGCCGAGCATATGTCCCTGTCTGTCTGAATCATTTGAAGGTTTTTTATAATTCATTCTGAAGTGATAAACTACGAAATTGTCCCTCTACAAGTGACATAAAGGCCATGAAGAGCATTAGAATATGAATATTGAAGAGACCTAAAAGATAGAAAAGTGTTAACCTTATACGTCTAACTTGTTCAGTACATGCTTTTTGTCATCTTTATTTTCTTCTATACAAGGATTTAGTGAAAAAGACGTTGTGACGTCCCCATCCCATGCACTCCCAACCTTGGGATGAGGAGCCACTAACGACCCAAAAAGGGTCGGGGACTCGAGAGACCATTTCACTAGATCACAGCAGAGATGCCCTTCCATAAAGGTCCAAAATTGTTTAAATGCAGTAATAAAAATGCAGTGGGATTAAGCAAGCGTGGATTAACAGATTTCATGGCAACCAAGTGCCCACCTTCGGAATTAAACATAAGTTTCCATCCCATGCAATTCCAGCGTTGGGATGAGGAGCCACTAATGACCCAATAAAGTTCTGGGACTTAAGAGACCGTTTCACTATATCAGAGCAGAGATACTGTTTCACCATATCAGAGCAGAGATGTCCTTCCATAAAGCTCCAAAATGGTTTCAATATGTGCATAGGGCGTAGTAATAAAAATGCTGTGGGATTAAACAAGCATGTATTAGCAGAATTCATGACAGCCAAGTGCCCACCTTCAGAATTAAACACACACAACATGCAAATACAGCGACAAAGCACTTTTCTTTTAACTAAGAATGATCCAAGAAACTCACTGTGTACGAATAATTTTCTACCCAACCATCGGCATTCAATGCATATGCCACCACCAAGCTGGGTTATGAGGCCACTGAGATGAAGGAATCCAATTTACAGTCTCATGGTGCACTCAACCCAACCCATTGCTCTCATGGCTTAGCCAATCTGTTCATTATAGAGCACTTTTGGCATCTTATCCAATGATCAAACAACCATGACACTCTCTTCCAATACCTGACAGTGCTGACACAACACAAGGATGTTGAAAAGTAACTAGGTTTGGTCTTCATAATGACATGTGTAATTGTGATTTTATGTAATTGATGAAAAGAAGAAAAATAAAATTATTATTGTAATGCTTGTCTCATGGGTTTCATGAACAAGATTTTTTTTAGTATGACTCCCATTGTGAGTTCTTAGGATTGGTCATAAAGTCAAATTGAGTCAATGTCATGTATGAAGGACCCTTCTTGGGCATGTTACATCTTGTATGAGTAATTTAATAAGTATGTAAGCCCTCCAAGACCAAGCACAGAACCTCTCATTGAAGTCAGCTACAAAATGCAGTATATAACCTACTTAATGGACATGTCAGCTCACCTGCACTCATGTCGGCTCATTATGCTGGGAAACAACTATTTATTGGCAGCTCGGATTCCATTCTAGACACAGATTTTCGGTCTTGGGTCCGAAGTACAACAGAAAGTGTGAGAAAGAGAATTAGTAGCCTCTCATTCAGCGTGGGAAGAAGGAAGGAAATACGAACTAGTTTGGCACTGTTTTTGGTTATTTGTACTCACACGTGTGACTGATATTAAGGGCTCTGCAGTAGGGTTTACGCAGTCAGCAAAGAAGTCAAGAGGAAGGTCTTCATAGCAGCATACACGCTAGCCGAAGTCAAAAGATTAAGTCTCCTAGTCAAGCGAAGAAGAGAGTTATCTCCAAACAGCCCACACGTTTAAATTGCAGGGGTACTGATAGGACAAGAGTTGCAGATCTGTGGAAGAGACCGAAAATTCCAGAATTACAGACAGTTTGACTTGCGTTGACTATAGAAGGAGGAAAGTGCTACAAGGTTGTTTCAAGAAGGATCTCATCAAGGAAGGTTTGTGGCTTGGTCTTGGAGTGGCAGATAGGTCAAGGGTCTTGGTCTTGGTATTTGTATATTAGAATCTCTATAAGAAGAATTTGTTTGAGTTTTCCTCTCAAAGAGTGAGAGGTTTTGGCCCTGGCTGATAGCCTATATTTTGTGTCTCTTGTCTCTTTATGGTTTATGCATTGGTAGCTGTTTGATGAAGAAAAACACTAATAACCTAAGTAAAAGAAGATCCTAAAGTAAAAAGCACTCACAAGCAGTTACTAATAGAAGAGAAATAACTTAATTTAATGCCTTAGATTTCTCAACATGGTATGAAAGCTAAGGTAACTAAGTCAAGGAAGGGCATCTTATCAAGGGACAGTCAAGGATCAAATCTCAAGGAAGGCATCAAAGCAAAGATCATCTTGAAGTCAAAGGAAGCATCATAACCATAGATCAAAGAAGTATTGGGATCATCATCAAGAAGGAGAAGGCCAAAACCCCACATCTACTCAAAATGTTTTAAAGACTATTCATCCAAAGGAAGCTAGATCAAAAGCTGGTATCATTTCACTCTCTGTGGGATCAAGGATCATTCTTGAAGAAAACTACCTTCATCAAGGAGAAGTTTTTCTTATCGTCTATATCATCATCAACATTAAGGAAGCAACATGAAGAAGGAGCATTCTATTAAGTAAGTATATTTATGTCCACATCTGAATCTGTCAAAATGCCTTTTTGCAAGGAAAGCAACAAAGTGGTTGGGGCTTCAAACTATCTTGCATGGAAGAAAATGACAGATCCGAATCTCATTGAAAAGCCAAGTATATGAAAGGGGAAGTTAGGGCTCAAAGGATTCTCATAGAATCCATCAAGGATCCCCTCATCCCATATGTATCTAAACTCAAAACTTCAAAAGAAATCTATGAAAAACTGGTAGTGTTGTATTCTGTAAGCACTGCTGGAGAAGTCATCTCATTAAGGCAAGAACTCTACAAGCTGAAGATGTCTACGGAAGATGGAATAGCCTCATACTTTATGAGGATATTTGAGATCCGGGATGAACTACAAGATCTGGGAGAAGTCATGTCTGATAGTTAAATGACTACAGTTGTATTAAATGCACTACCAGAGGAGTGGGGTAATTTTACTTCAAGTATTTATGGGAAGAAAGACGCTACTCCATTCTAGGATCTATGGTCACTATGCAAGATTGAAGAATCTAGACTAAAGGCCAAATCTGATGTGGGAGTAGGGGAACAAAATCAAGCTTTTGCTGCAATGACAAAAAGAAAGGGAAATTTTGGAAAGTTTGGTTCTTGGAAAAAGAAAAGGACAAGAAGAACAACAAAAGAGGAAGAGAAGAAGCCGATATTGCCAAAGAAGTAGAGGAAGCTGAAAAAGAAGAAGTCCAAGAAAGAGGAAGTAAGAGATCTCTATTACTAAGATAGTATTCCTCACCTAAGTTCTTCTCAAATTCCTAAGTTTTCTGTTGTAAGATATGGTTATCATGATTCACTAAATGGGATGCATCAAGGCATCATAGAAGCATTGGAAGCAAAAGCTCGATACGTCATCATAGAGAAGCATGAGAGATGGTTAGAATCTATGGAAGTCAAGGATATAGCCCTTGGGAATCTCATTGGGAACATAAGTGGCAAGGTCATCTAGTACAAGGTTTATCATACATCTGTCAAAAGGAAACATCTGCTGATGGGATACTTTAGATCCTCAAGATTCTTTGATGGAATCTTCATTGAAAGGTTCACCGATCATGAGGAAAAGCAAGTGTTTTATCAAGAATTCCAAACTTGTGGAATTCATGGGATGATGGTATGATGGCATAAAAGTGAAGCAGATCAAGGGATTGAAGCTCTTTCAATCAAGGAAGCTGCTGCAGGAAGTCTGGTATGTATGCTTACATTCGATATTGTGGAAGTCATGTCATATGGTTGTAGGTAACATGGATCAATGCTCTATCTTGAGAGCATAATCAAAAGAAGTATCTCCTCCCTCGAGGGAATGCAGGAATGCATGGGTCACACATTCACTACCTGAAATCAACATAATATGTTCTCATATAAAGTATGAGGTGGTTGACAACAATTGAGGAACTCTGATTGGAAGCTCCTGGGAATGTTACGTGTGAAGAAAGGAAAGAAGAAATCATGGAATATGCAACCATGGTAAAGACAATTAACATCTGAAAGACCAAGAAGATTTGACTAGGATATCTCCATGAAAGATATGAAGACTCTAATGGAGTCTGAAAAAGAAAGAGACCCTTGACAATATATATCTTTGGGAGATGTGTCGATATGTATGTAGGACGCTGATGCAAATTAAAAGATTTCATGATGAAAGACCATCACAAAGGTAATGTTGATTTTAATGTTCACTCCTTTATTTTTGAATATCTGGATGGTTTTATGTAGGGCCGCCAAAGGAAGATATATGGATGTCTTCCACCACCGTTGCACATGTAGTAGGATGAAAGATCCTTAAGTAAACATGGCATGAAGGAATGCTAGATATGGGTTGATGGATCGCTCTCCGATGATGACATGGTTGACTCATGGATGAAAGTGATGAATGGTCGGTGCCCTATGTAGAAGTCCCAAACATGAAGACTCCTATATAACGAAATGAAGTTCATGACATCGTGAAGAGGAGTTCTTCAAGCAGCTGGTTGTCCCATTATCTGCACCTGAGGAGCTGACGTAGGTCCCTAATTAAGAGGGAGCCTGAAAACAAGTTTATTATTTGGAAGAAACTTGGAGATTCCTAAGACAAGAGGGAGCTTAGGTACATTCCTTCTGTAGGAATGAGTACATTCTTTTATTGGAATAGATATGACCTCCCTAATTAAGAGGGAGAGATAGACACATCATTCTTGTCTTTACTTCGGAAGACAGAATAGAGGATTGGGTAAACATCTGGCATCTGATACTCTTTGAGGATGTATTAGGGCATCCAAGATAAGAGTAGTCGTTGAGGACCAATATTCTTTGAGGACCGAGAATCCAAGATAAGAATAGTCCTGGTGGAACACACCCTAAGAACACGGGTGGGGTATGTTATGAGAGAGACAACGATGAGGGCATTTATACATCATTGGTCTCGCCAGCATTGTGCTTTGATCTTGTGGAGAGATAGAGCTGTTAGTTAAAGCCTTGCTATGTGGCAATGCTGGTTGATATGATGCTATACAAATGGGTTACCAATCTGACTCTTCTTATGAGAAATTCTTTAGATTGAGAATGACCAAGTACCATTATGAATACTTCCCTAGTTAAGAGGGAGTGTTGAAAAGTAACTAGGTTCGGTCTTCATAATGCCATGTGTAATTGTGATTTTATGTAATTGATGAAAAAAAGAAAAATAAAATTATTATTGTAATGCTTGTCTCATGGGTTTCATGATCAAGAAATTTTGTTTTTAGTATGACTCCCATTGTGAGTCCTTAGGATTGGTCATAAAGTTAAATTGAGTCAATGTCATGTATGAAGGGCCCTTCTTGGGCATGTTACATCTTGTATGAGTCATTTAATAAGTATGTAAGCCCTCCAAGATCAAGCATAAAACCTCTCCTTGAAGTTGGCTATGAAATGGAGTATATAACCTACTTAATGGACATGTCAGCTCACTTGCACTCATGTCGGCTCATTATTCTAGGAAACAACTATTTGGCAGCTCGGATTCCATTCTAGACACAGATTTTTGGTCTTGGGTCTGAAGTACAACAAAAAGTGCGAGAAAGAGAATTAGTAGCCTCTCATCCAGCGTGGGAAGAAGGAAGGAAATACGAACTAGTTTGGCACTATTTTTGGTTACTTGTATTCACACGTGTGATTGATATTAAGGGCTTTGCAGTAGGGTTTACATAGTCAGCAAAGGAGTCAAGAAGAAGGTCCTCATATTAGCATACATGCTAGCCGAAGTCACAAGATTAAGTCTCCTAGTCAAACGAAGAAGAGAGTTATCTCCAAACATCCCACACGTGTAAATTGCAGGCGTATTGATAGGACGATAGTTGCAGATATGTGGAAGAGACCGAAAATTCTAGAAGTACAAACAGTTTGACTTGCGTTGACTATAGAGGGAGGAAAGTGCTATAAGGTTGTTTCAAGAAGAATCTCATCAAGGAAGGTTTGTGGCTTGGTCTTGGAGTGGCAGATAGGTCAAGGGTCTTGGTCTTGGTATTCGTTAATTGGAATCTCTATAAGAAGAATTTGTTTGGGTTTTCCTCTCAAAGAGTGAGAGGTTTGGGCCCTGGCTGATAGCCTATATTTTGTGTCTCGTCTCTTTATGGTTTAAACTTTATGCATTGGTAGCTATTTGATGAAGAAGAACACTAATAACCTAAGTAAAAGAAATTCCTTATCTAAAAGAAGTAAAAAGCACTCACAAGCAATTACTAATAGAAGAGAAATCACTTAATCTCTATGCTCTAGATTTCTTAACAAAGAAAGATCTCCCCTTTCTTTGCTCAACAGTGCATAAGGGCTATTCTTTCCTTCCAATGCATTTCAGTTTAGGCAGAAAGAGTCCAATCTATTCGTGCTATATGGAAAAAGTTAAAACCTGGCTCTTAAACAACTAGTGGGTGAAATATTCCTAGTTTTCCCAGCCTCCCTGCTCTTCCACAACCTCTCTATCTCTTCCACAATGTCTACAACTTCTTCTTACACAATTCTGATTTTGTTTGATTAGTTGCAATTTTTTTTGATGAGTTGCAATGGAGAACACAACATGATAGGTGAAGTGAAAGCATGAATGAGAGAATGGTGAGAACAACTTGAGTGAATGGCGTGATTTCTGGTTAGATTGGAGAATGAAGTGCTCTTACATTTCAACATAATGATTATACTCAACACATGCTCCAGTAATTAAGTGAGGTAGGCTTTCTCACCAACCTTCTACATGGACTTGATGATTGTTTTTCTAAGTCAATGGCAGTGGATGACTCTTTGTAAGGCATATGATGGAAAATAGATGATATCTCAGGTTTGTTGGAGAACCATGAAATTGCAGAAATGATTAAAAATGCATTCCAAGAGGTTGTGGTGTTGATAGACACTGTTATAACATTGAAGCGTAAGTGAGCATAACTTAACATATGGAATCTATAATCAACAAAGTTACAAATCATATTTGGCAATTATTATCATCATCATGATGGATTGATCCGTAAGATCATTGTGCTGAGAGGCGCTCAACCCAGTATGGAAGAGATGTTATAATGTACTATCTTGTTAAAAAAAACCTTACATTAAAATAAAAATAATGTATTGACCAATGGTATTCACCTACGGTATTGACCCATGGTATTCATGTGGAATATAGCCTATTTAAAGGGGGAAAGACGCTTTAAAGGAAGAAAGACGAGCCTAGATATTGAGCTTCCCTCAATTCTTTTCATCCATACAGTTGACTTTGCCTCAACTGTCATCATGTATTCTTGCCATTCTACCAGGTTGCAAAATAATATGTTAACCAGATAACCAAACCAAAAATGAAATAGACTTACCTCACCATGGTGACCTTCTCGTATCATCAAGATCTCGATTGACCATCTCCACTTGAACTTTCGTTCTCGAATTAGAGTGCCCAAGGATCGAACTTGATTACCAAGTTACAACTTTTTTCTTCTAGAGCTTATGCCAGATGTTAAACTTATCATATACATATTCTTAGAGAAAGTCCTAATTTCTTTACACATAGTAAGTCAAATCTTATTCCAGCGTCATAAACACTTAAGCATAACTTTCATAACCAACTTTCTTTCACCAGATTCTTATATATATGAATCTTTATCCAAAGTTAAACATGCACTCCTATGCTTTCATCTAATCATCTAGCTGTCCATACAAAAAAGTTTTCTTTCTGACCCATTGCAACCTTTCATCTGTTTTTACCAACATGTTTCCACATTACATAGAATACATACAATTTCTGTCATAATGCTTTTCATAAAGACTTCTTGATATAATGGTCCTTCCTGGATGACAATGATCCCCTTAAGCAAGATGACAACTTCTAACATAGTGTTAGATAATATCTGGATGAACAATATGCAAAATGGTCTAACATTCTATCCTAGATGATTTCTATCAAGCAACATAATCATATAAGTTCAGGACATGCTACTATCATATGCTTCTATCCTATGATGTTTATGTAAAACATATCATTCAAAAGAAAATTAACATTCATAGAGAACCTAGAAGTCAATGAACCTTCTTTAGTAGTAAAGATCCTTCACTTCTTCCTTCTTTGCCTTCTTCTTAGGTTCTCCCCGGCTTCGACCACATGAGCTTCACTCTTGTCCTTCCTCTTATTGTTCTGTTGATTTGGATAGTCCCTCTTATAGTGTCTGAATTCTTGACACTTGAAGCATTGCACCTTGGACATATCTTTCTTCTTGGACTTGCCAAACTTTCCCTTCTTCATCTTCTTGACTCGGGCTAGAAAGACTTGAGTCTACTCATCAGATCCAATTTCATCCTTTTACCTTGATTCTTGATTCTTCTAGTATGCATTGTGCCAACAACTCATCAAAGGGAGTTGAATCTTTCTTGGAGTAGATACTTGTTGCAAAGTTGCTCCATTCTGGTGACAATGCATTGAGAACACATATGGTCACTTATGAATCAGTGATCGACTCCCCAAGTCCTTGTAAATGCCATATCTTCATCCTTCAATTTCTCCATTCTATATAGCTTGTTTCGAAAAGACTTCTTTTCACCTATTGTACTTACAAAGTACAAATTCACTAGCTTGTCATACATGGCCTTTGAAGTTGTCAAATTTGCTACAAAAGGAACAAGAGAATCCTTGATTGATTCTACTATGATCCTTTGAGATCTTACTTCCTCTTTCTTGTACCTTGCTAGTTCTTGTGTCTTGTCTTTCCCAGGTTTAGTAATTTCTCCGGTAACATATCCCATTACATCTTGCTCTGTGAGTATCAAGTCAATCCTCTTCTTTCATCCTAGATAGTTTACTGTCCCAATGAGCTTGTTGCTCTCCTTGCAGAAAGAACTTACATGACTTGAAGATTCAACCATTATGAGATAGTACAATACTTACTTGAATAATATTACCAACCTTCTTGATGTATTCAAGACCTTTCAGAGAGTTCTTGATGATGCCCTTGAAAGATGCCCTAGGATTCCTCCACGAACAACCTGCAAGATTGATGCCTTCCAACTAGACTTCCTTTTGTGAGATTGATGTAGCTCTTGATCTTCTTCAATGTAGAAACACTAGATTAGAAGTGTCTTCTACCAGTGAGCCTTTAACCAAATCCCTTCAAGAGAAAATCTTCTTCTTTTAGACCTTGAGAGCTTCCTATTCCTTGATCAACAATTCTTTCTAGTGTCCTTTCGACTGCCTTCCTTGCTCACCTTAGCTCTGATCCCATGTTAGAAAATGTAAAGTGGCAACAATTATAACTTGTTTTCTTCAACCTTGATACTTGCTTGTGAAACTTAGTTATCTTATTTGTTAGAAAATAAAAAACGCAAAAAGATTTTCACTTATTGATAATTACTCGTGATTTTCTTGAGTTATTATTATCTTTCTTATGTTGTTCTTTTTATCTTAGTTCATTAAGCAATTACCAAAACCAAAACACAAAGATCAAGAACACCAGATGTAGGCACACAACTAGGGAAAAACCCCTATATAGGGGAAAACCTAGTCAAAAAATCTTCCTTCAGTAATTCAAGATGAGATAGACCAAGATCCTAGACCAACAAACCTTCCTCCTCCACCAAGTTAGCCCTCAAACTGTTCTTCCAACCTTCAAAGATCAACTGCAACAATACTGCAACAACACTGCTTTAGTACTGCATCAACACTGCATCAAAGACAAATTTTCGACCTACTGCATCAGAATTTTGGCCCAGCGACAAGACTGCAATTTGGCCTTCCTACAACATCAGTTCCTTCACACATGTGAGACAAGAGAGAGAGAATTTTGACTTCCTTAGCAAGATAATGACCTCCTTCTCCTTCGCTAGCCCTTTGCTTCTTCTTCCTTGGAATTCATACCTTTTTATTGCTTCCAACTACTACAATTCAAACTTGTTGAGTGTTCTCTTCCAAATGAGTTGAGTTGCTGCTTGTATATAGTCCTTCTAGGTGATCAAATTATTCCTTTGAGGCCGACTTGGTGGAGGAGGTCTAATTGACCTATTTTACATTAAAATAATTTTCTTTCTTGACAAATAATTCTCAAGAAGGGTTTTGACATTTATAAGGACACTTGACATAAACCCTAGAAGTTTTCAATGGAGACTTTGACCTAAAAACAATTGACCCAAGGATGAAACCCATGCTTTAATAAGTCAATTTATTTAATAATAAAATCTCTTTTTTTCTTTCTTTTGACAAATATATTACATCATGACTCAAATATAATTACGAAGGCAAACACTAGTTACATTCTTCAACACTCCTTTTTAACTAGGGAGGTATTCAAAATTACCTATATTTATAGAGGTACATGGAAGATCTCCAAAATGAATTACAAAGAGTTCTCCACACTCAGTGTTGCGGACTAGATTCTTGACCAGGGTAATCTATCCGAGTGGGACTAAGATGGAGTGAAGCTTTCAGTCAGTGTATGTACCATTAGGCTTACTAACTAACCATCAACCCAGAGATCTAGTTGCGTATACAAGGTCAAAGCTCCAAGACCAATGCTACCCTCCCTCTTCGAGATCTAGACATCAAGCACACATAGGCTGACCAAATGTCCTCCCAAGCATTCGTGTGAAAATTGGCAACTAGGGCCAAACTCCATGTGGGTCATTTTATTAATGGAAGCTGATATTTTTCTTGGATCCCTCTCATCGAGAGGTGTAGGATTGATCTAAAGATCATCCGATTTCGATAAGCATTCATGGAGATATGAATTTATTTGTGTTATGGGACAATTCGTCAAGGTCGGCCAACAACCAAATAAACCCCACTTGTGCTCAACGTTTTAGTATAAACAGAGGTGGCCTTCAAGTCATTTCAACACACTTGGGATCTCTTCCTCTCTACTTGTCTTTGGGTTTTAGTAGGAGGAGAGATCCTAAGGGATAACGTTTCCCTAATCCAGAGCGCAGAAGCCGGAACTGCCAACACTGTTGGAAAAAGTCGAAACTGCCGGAACTGCCGGGAATAAGTCGGAATTGCTGGAATTGCCGAAATAGCCGGGAAAGTTGATGTAGAGGGCAGAAGTTGGAACTACCGGAACAGCCGGGAAAGCTGACGTAGAGGGTAGAAGTTGGAACTACCGGGAACTGTCGGAATTGCTAGAATAGCTGGAATAGCCGGAACTGCCGAGAACATTCAGAATTGTCGAAACTGCCAGAATAGGCGAGAAAGCTGACGCAGAGGGTAGAAGCTGGAACTGCTAGGAACAGTCGGAATTGCCAGAACTACCGGGAATAGCTGGAATTGCCGGGAATTTGCCGAAACTGCCGGGAACTGCCGGAACAGCCGGAACAACCAGAGCATCTGTCTCCGAAGGAGAGCAGCGTGCAAGGGACAACTAACTAACATTGGGACAATTGTATGGTACTTAGCAGCAAATACACCAAGCATGGAATGTTACAGCTAGCATGCTAAGGACAACAAGCATGCTAGGGACAACAAGCAAGCAAGGGGCAACAAGCAAGCAAGATGCAGCCAACACATAGGTCAGTTTGGCAACGCACATAATGCAATATAGTGATGGGTACAGTCATGATTAATGAAGCGTGATGAGATGCAGCATAGTGATGATGGGTGTAGCGCGGTGAGGTGCAACATGATGACGAAATGCAGCACAACGATAGGTGAAGGAGTCACCTTGGAGAATCAGTTGAAGCAACATGTCTTCAACTGATCTCATGTATCATCTTCTTAGAGATGATCT
>APFE030768345.1:30817-55741 GCA_000404065.3 Pinus taeda | reverse complement strand
TATATTCACCTTTTTTGTTTGTTTGTTCACAATATTTTATTTCCTTTCCTCTTTTCTTTTTTTTTATATACCCTTCTTCTTTATTCTTTTATATCTTTATTCTTTATTATTATTTTTTTTAAATAATGGCCAAAGACCTAAAAAAAGGAGAATCTCCCAATATATAGCGAAACGCTTCAATTATGACAGCAACAAAGTTGATGATAGGTTGATAGCCAAAGGCCTAGTGATCAGCCAAACGTGGCTCTGATACCAATGAAGCGAACAAAGTTCCTTCCGAAGATTAATTACTCCAAAAGAGTTGGAATATGAAATTATCCATTGAGGATATAAATATTATATTAAATATTTGAATAATAATGAGTATGATAATGATTTACAATGAGAACAAGAAGCTTGCTTATATATCACGCAAATGTCTCTTCATGAAGAGTCATGTCCTATTAGACATGCCTCTTCAACCTAATTATTAGCTTAACTTAACTACTATTTATGATTATTATCTTTTACATTATATTTATATTATTTATATATTTTATTCGTTACGCATTGATCTGGGATTAGTATGAGTGGTTTGAGACACTCTCTTGTGATATTGATCTGGGATCAATAAAACTGACTTCGGGCCAATAAGAGTGATGTGACACACTCTCTTCAGATGAACGGTTTAGTAGAGAATGGTATGAAACATTCTCAATCAATTCTTCTTCTTTATGGTTCAGCAGAGTAGAGCAAAGCAGAGCTCAGCAGAGCAGAGTAGTGCAGGGCACTGATGGTAGAGATAGTACAGTCGGACATATGGATCCTCGGATGGAGTTCTCCCTAGTTGAGAGGGAGTGTTAAAATTGGCAACTAGGGCCAAACTCCATGTGGGTCATCTTATTAATGGAAGCTGATATTTTTCTTGGATCCCTCTCATCGAGAGGTGTAGGATTGATCTAAAGATCATCTGATTTCGATAAGTATTCATGGAGATATGAATTTATTTATGTTATGGGACAATTCGTCAAGGTCGGCCAACAACCAAATAAACCCCACTTGTGCTCAAGATTTTAGTATAAATAGAGGTGGCTTTCAAGTCATTTCAACACACTTGGGATCTCTTCCTCTCTACTTGTCTTTGGGTTTTAGTAGGAGGAGAGATCCTAAGGGATAACGCTGCCCTAATCCAGAGGGTAGAAGCCGGAACTGCCAGGAACTGCCGAAACTGCTGGGAATAGCTAGAACTGTCGGGAACTGCCGGAACAGCTGGGAAAGCTGACGCAGAGGGTAGAAGTCGGAACTGCTGGAATTACTGGAATAGTCGGAACTGCGGGAATAGCCAGAACTGCTAGAACGGCCGAGAACATCCGTAATTGTCGGAACTACGGGAATAGGCGGGAAAGCTGACGAAGAGGGCAGAAGCCAGAATTGCCGGGAACAGCCGGAATTGCCAGAACTGTCGGAATTGCCAGAACTTCCGAGAATGGCTGGAATTGCGGGGAACTGACGGAATTGTCGGGAATTGCCGGAACAGCCAGCACTACCGGAACTGCGGGGAATTGTTGGGAACTGCCAGGAACTGCCGGAACAGCCTGAGCATCTGTCTCCGAAGGAGAGCAACATGCAAGGGACAACTAACTAACATTGGGACAATTGTATGGTACTTAGTAGCAAATACACCAAGCATGGAATGTTACAGCTAGCATGCAACAACAAGCATGCTAAGGACAACAAGCATGCTAGGGACAACAAGCAAGCAAGGGGCAACAAGAAAGCAAGATGCAGCCACACATAGGTCAGTATGGCAACATGGTGCAGCAATGGCACATAATGCAATACAGTGATGGGTACAATCATGATTAATGAAGCGTGATGAGATGCAACATATGATGATGGGTGCAGCATGGTGCAGCACGGTGAGGTGCAACATTGATGACAAATGCAGCACAACGACAGGTGAAGGAGTCACCTTGGAGAATCAGTTGAAGCAACATGTCTTCAAGTGATCTCATGTATCATCTTCTTAGAGATGATCTATCTCTTATCTAGATAGTCAAAGTGTTGCTTTGTTGTAAACGTACTATTTCTCTCTCTGCTGGACTATTGAAGAACATAATAAGACATTGATCAAGGTTTCCCCACATTGGGTTTTTCCCTGGCTAGCGCCACATCTTGTGTCCTCTTGTCTTGGCTTGTCTTCTGCGATTTATGTTTATGTTCTATCTACATTTTACTTTAATGCTGATGTGATTGCTAATCTGGAAAAGATATTGAGCTATCTGTGAAAATTGAAATAAATTGCTCTAAGCATAGAACATACCTAAAATTAACAATTCGCTATTAGATGTTTCATCTCTCCCTAATAAACTAGATATATCCATTTGTCCAAGCATGCTTTGCAAGTGTTCATCCTTCTTCACGGAGAGATTTACTTGTTCAAACACAAACCCTAATGAACAATAAACTTTCAAATATACATATATAAGTAAACACAAACCTTCAGGGTCCTTAATCATCCTGATGCCTTATTCATACGCAACCAGTCGTAAGCTTTTCTTCTTTCATTTATTCAGCGACATCAAGACGTCCTCAATACATTGTAGTACCTTCATTTATTTTCTGATTTCTTCTTCAAGGTATACACCATCATAATATGCTCTCCTTCTTAATTGGGGAGATGTATTCTTTTCTTCTAACCACGCTCCCTCTTAACTTGGGACGATCAACCACTTATTCTATAACATCGGAGAACCTGACATGGCTTCATTCGTTCATACAATATCACGGTTATCATCATAACTTCCTTTATCATGCTCACTAATATTATCAAGTCAATTTTACTTACGAACATCTCCAACATTTTGAAGATTATGTACTGGCACAACTTAAACAACAAGTACAACCAAATACAAAAGCGTGAAGTTAACTATATCAGAATCATGTCAATATATGGAAGCAATTAGACTTTAGACATCAAATACCTAGTTAGGCTCATGATCAACAAGAGACACATACTTCTTGCTAGGGTTATTGTCCTAAACCCTTTGACTACAGAATAATGCAACTCAATTAGTCTTATTCTATCTAGGACTTCAATATTACTTTCAGAGATATGTCAGACTCTACTATGATTCACTGCAAACCCTAGATTCCAACTTAGAGACACAAAGCCTTAGATATTAGCAGTTAATAACAGTGCTACCATGCATCTAAGGTTTCGACAATGTTAGACACTACTAGTGTTTATTTGCAAACCCTAGATTTTATTATCAAAACTAAATCATATTGGAAAACAATATTATCATACCCTAGATATCAATTGCTAGGGCTTTGTTACAAACCCTAGAATTCACAATCTATAAGCATCAATAATTAGGTCAACATACTTGCAAATACATATCTAGGATTTCATGCACTAACAATACACACCAATATCAATACATCAGAGTTAGTCATATAACAATTTTGATCAGGCTAGGGTTTCGATCAGACATACGAACAAATACCTAGGAATTCATTCATAGGACCTTGTTGTAGATATTATACATGATTAGTTCATAAACCCTAAATTGCCAAACCCTAAAGGTTTAGGGTTTCAATACATGACTTAGATACTAACAACAAACCCTAAAGGGATAATGTTTCTATAACAATTCGAAAACATCAAAAGATTAGGAATTCTAGATCTCATCAACAACCCTAAGTAGACTAGGGTTTCAATATTAGCATCAACATACCCTTAGGTTAGGGTTTTTTACAGTGAACCTTTTTAGGGTTCCACAAGAATGATAATATAATGAGGGTAGATTCAATCTAATGATTAATCACCCTAACAAGAATCTTTATGATTCAAAACCCTAGACATAATGATGTTAGTAATGTAAAGCAAATAGAATGAACATACCTTTTATGAAGAGAACCTTATAACAAAGTTTATAGTCTAAGGCATACTTTTGAGTTGTTCTTTAACAAACCTTGTAAGACATCAAATCTTGACGGGCTCCAATAGAACTTCTTTCGTGCTTCAAGTCTATCCTTTAAAGTCTCCTGCATAACCCTTGAGCAATCAACAAGCTTTCTTATCCAAGGAAAATATAGAGAGAAAGGTTATTAGTATACCAAATGAACAAGTGTTGATGTAAGGAGGAAAGCAAACATGAAAAGATGAAACCAAGAATAAAATACTTGTCGTTTGGTAAAATGGTGGAGGCTCCCTCTTAACCCAATCCTTTTGAGGGATACTTGCAACCTTATAAAAATGAAAAATGTTCTAACAAGATATGCTAGACCTATAAAATCTAGAAATCAAAACATAAAGGAAAACAATTCAAAACAAAAATAAAAGAATAAGAGGGCTATGTGAGAGAGAGAGGACTTAGTAGTATAAGTCCTTGACTTCTGATTCTTCAGTCTTTTTCTTCTTAGGTCAATCTTCATCAACAACATTCACATTTGCTCTCTCTCTCTCTCTCTTCTTATTTCTTGGATTCCTTGGACAATGATTTTTGTAGTGACCCATCTTGTGACAGTTGTAACATTCAATCTTGGATAGGACCACTTTCTTCTTTGGTCCTTTGAATTTCTTGAAGTTTCCCTTATTCTTGTGATGAGTAGAATAAGCATTCGAGTTGTTTTTTTCTTCCTCCTTGTTGTTTACTAACGATATTTTGGCTTCTTCTTGACTACATGCATTCCACATTTGTTCAAATGTTGGAGTATCCTTCTAACTATTATGTCTTGATGCAAAGGCACTCCAAGATTTTGGTAGTCCTAGAAGGGTAGTAATTATGAACTTCTTTTCTGGGACAACTTCATCTATTGCTTGGAGTTCATCTTTGATTTTGGATATCCTTATAAAATACGATGAAATGGTATCATCATTTGTCATCTTAACAATTCTTAGTTCATTCTTGAGGCTTGCTATTTGACCAATGTTCTTGATTGTGAATAACTTGGAGAGAGCCTCATGCATTTCTTGAGTGGAATTTATGTTGGATATGTATGGAATTAGATTATCCTTAACTCCATTCATTATTAGGTTTATAGCCACGATTTCGATTTCTCTAAACTTTGCTTTTTCTGCATCACTTGATTCATCAATAGGCTTCTTGATTTTTCCTTTAACGAGATCCAAAACTTTGTTCTTTTTGAGAATGAGGTCTATCCTCTTTTTCCATGTCCTATAGTTGGAGGCTCCTTCTAGTTTGTTTTCTCCCTTCATTGAGTTTGTCATAGTTCTCGTAGATAGTAGGCTTGTCTCTTTATATGATCCTTTTCCTTAATGACCTTTCTTTGGTCTCTTTTTTCCTTAATAAATCTTTGACCTGCCTTTTTCCTTCTTCATTACCTTAGCTCTGATACCATGTTAGAAAATTAGAAAGGCAGAAAGATTTTCCCTTATTGATAATTACTTGTGATTTCTTGGAGTTATTATTATCTTTCTTATGTTCTTCTTTTTATCTTAGTTCATCAAGAAATTACCAAAACCAAAACACAAAGATCAAGAACACCAGATGTAGGTGCAAAGCTAGGGCAAAACCCCTATATAGGGGAAAACCTAGTCAAGAACTCTTCTTTCAGTAATTCAAGATGAGATAAACCAAGAGCCTAGACCAACAGACCTTCCTCCTCCCACCAAGTCAACCATCAAACTGTTCTTACAACCTTCAAAGATCAACTGCAACAATACTGCATCAACATTGCTTCAATCCTACATGAAAGATAGATTTTTGACCTACTGCATCAGAATTTCGGCCTAGCTTCAAGACTGCAATTTCGAGCCTCATGTAGCTTCAGTTCTTTCACATGTGTGAGACAAGAGAGAGAGAATTTCGACTTCTTTAGCAAGATAATGACCTCCTTCTCCTTTGCTAGCCTTTTCCTTCTTCTTCCTTGGAATTTGTACCTTTTTACTACTTCCAGCTACTGCAATTCGAACTTGTTGAGTGATCTCTTCCAAATGAGTCAAGTTGCTACTCATATATAATCCTTCTAGGTGATCGAATTCTTCCTTTTAGGCCGACTTGTCCTTCCTTGAGTCCGACTTGGTGGAGGAGGTCTAATTGACCTATTTTACATTAGAATAATTTTCTTTCTTTACCAATAATTCTCAAGAAGGGTTCTTTACATTGTGACATGGACAAGGACCCTTGACATAAACTATAGAAGTCTTCGATGGAGATTTTGACCTAAAAACAATCAACCCAAGCATGAAACCCATGCTTTAATAAGTCAATTTATTTTTCTTTCTTTTGACAAATATATTGTATCATGACTCAAATATAATTATGAAGACCGACACTAGTGACATTCTTCAACACTTCCTCTTAACTAGGGAGGTATTCGTAATTACATATGTTTATAGAGGTACATGGAAGATCTTTAAAATGAACTACGAAGAGTTCTAGCACACTCAACGTTGCGGACTAGATTCCTGACCAGGGTAATCTATCCGGGTGGGACATAGATGGATTGAAGCTTTTAGCGAGTCTAGGTACCATCAGACTTACTAACTAACCATCAACCTAGGGATCTAGGTGCATATCCAAGGTCAGAGCTCCAATACCAACGCCACCCTCCCTCTTCGGGATCTAGACATCAAACACACATAGGTCGACTAGATGTCCTCCCAAGCATTTGCCCTTAGATGCTTCATTTATCCCTAATAACTTAGATATATCCATTTGTCCAAGCATGCTTCCCAAGTGTTCATCCTTCTTCATGGAGAGATTTACTTGTTCAAACTCAAACCCTAATCAACAATAAACTTTCAAATATACATATACAAGTAAACATAAACCTTCGGGGTCCTTAATCATCCCAATTCCACTTATATCAAGTTATTCATATGCAATCAGTTGGAAGCTTTCTTCTTTCATTTCTTCAGCAGCATCAAGACATCCTCAATACATTCTAGTACTTTCATTTATTTTCTGATTTCTTCTTCATGGTATCCACCATCATAATATGCCTTCCTTCTTAATTGGGGAGGTGTACTCTTTTCTTCTAACCATGCTCCCTCTTAACTTGGGACAATCAACCACTTCTATAACATTGAAGAACTTGTCATGGCTTCATTCCTTTTTACAATATCACGGTTATCATCATAACTTCCTTTATCATGCTCACCAATATTATGAAGTCAATTTTACTTATGGACATATCCAAGATCTTGAAGATTATGTACTTGCTCAACTTAAACAACAAGTACAACCGAATACACAAGCATGAAGTTAACTATATCAAAATCATGTCAATATAATGGAAGGAATTAGACTTTAGACATCAAATACCTAGTTAGGTTCATGATTAACAAGAGACACATACTTCTTGCTAGGGTTATTGTCATAAACCCTTTGACTACAATATAACACAACTCAATTAGTGTTATTCTATCTAGGACCTGAATATTACTTTCAGAGATATGTCAGACTCTACTATGATTTACTGCAAATCCTAGATTCCAACTTTGAGACACAAAGCCTTAAATATTAGCAGTTAATAACAATCCTACCATGCATCTAAGGTTTCAACAATATTAGACACTACTAGGGTTTGTTTGCAAACCATAGATTATTTTATCAAAACTAAATCATATCGGAAAACACTATTATCATATCCTAGAATATCAATTACTAGTGCTTTGTTACAAACCCTAGAATTCACAATCTATGAGCATCAATATTAGGTCAACATACTTGCAAATACATATCTAGGATTTCATGCTCTAGCAATACACACCAATATCAATAAATTAGAGTTAGACATATAACAAGTTTGCTCAGGCTAGGGTTTTGATCAGACAAACGAACAAGTACCTAGGGGTTCATTCGTAGGACCTTGCTATAGATATTATAAATGATTAGTTCATAAACCTTAAATTATCAAACCCTAAAGATCTAGGGTTTCAATACATGACTTAGATATTAGCAGCAAACCCTAAAGGGCTAGGGTTTCTATAAAAATTCCAAAACATCAAAAGAATAGGAATTCTATATTT
This sequence comes from Pinus taeda, assembly GCA_000404065.3. Classification (NCBI taxonomy): domain Eukaryota; kingdom Viridiplantae; phylum Streptophyta; class Pinopsida; order Pinales; family Pinaceae; genus Pinus; species Pinus taeda. Next base: position 47,760 of record APFE030768345.1, on the reverse strand, counting down.
CAACAATCCTAATTAGACTAGGGTTTCAATATTAGCATCGACATACCCTTAGGTTAGGGTTTTTTACAGTGAACCTTTTTAGGGTTCCACAAGAATAATAATATAATGAGGGTAGATTTAATCTAATGATTAATCACCCTAACAAGCATCTTTGTGATTCAAAACCCTAGACATAATGATGTTAGTAGTGTAAAGCAAATAGAATGAACATACCTTTTATGAAGAGAACCGTATAACAAAGTTTATAGTCTAAAACATACCTTTGAGTTGTTCTTTAACAAACCTTGTAGGACATCAAATATTGATGGGTTTCAATAGAACTTTTTTGATGTTTCAAGTCTATCCTTTGAAGTCTCCTCCATAACCTCTGAGCAATCAACAAGGTTTCCTGTTGTTAATTTTAGATAACAATGGTATGTTCTATGCTTTAGCACAAATTACTTCAATGTTCCTTATGAGTCCAATGACAATTTCCAGTAACAATCACATCAACTTAATCACATCGACAGTAAATGCAAATAGAACATAAAAATAAGTGCCGAAGACAAGAGGACACAAGATTTGGTGGATGCCAAGGAAAAACCCCAATGTGGTGAAAACCCTTTGATCAAATCTTCTTATTATTATTCAATAGTTCAACAGAGAGAGAGTGCATAGATCAAATTCACTTGCACAATACATAGTCAAAACAACGCTGTCAAAATCAGCAATCCACAATAGTCAACTGCAGCCCTAACCAGAAAGTCAACTCTAGTCAAATCAACACCAAAACATCCTCCAAGCAGCTCAGTCAACAACTGTCCAATTCGACCTTGAAGGAGAGTCAAAGTCAGCCCAAAACAGTTTGATCAAGCCCAATCAAAGGAGAGAGAAACATTGCTGTAATTTTCTACAGCCAAATCTGAACTTTGAAGTCAATGCATAAGTCAACGCTGGTCAAATGGCCCAAAACATCTCTGTTTCTGTGCCCAACAATTCGGCCTAGAAAAATCGAAATCCTACTCTAAAAACTGAAGTCCAACTTGGTCAAAACAGGCTTGGTTAATGCTGGTCAACGCAGGCCTGATTCTCTGAAATTTCGGCCTGTCCTTGTCCTGAAATTTTCGGCGTCCTGCCACATGTGTGAAGAAGACAAAGAGGTTGCCCAAGCTGTACGAACCAATCAAGAGAGGAGAGAGAGATGACTGATGAGTTGAGTGATGTCCAAATGAGGAGAGAGGTCACTCCTATTTATACAATTCGTTGAGGGTGAGGATACACATCCATTGGGCTTCTTGAGCCTACATTTCACTGAGGCCAACCTTGACAATTTGTGCATGAGAGAGAATAAATTCAAAATTCCACTTATGCTTGTCCGAATGAGATGATCTTTAAATCAAAATTGGACCTCTTGAAAAGAGGAATCCAATGCAATAATCATCTCCATCATATGCGCTTCCCTAAGGTGGAATTTGGCCCTAGTTGCCAATTTTAACACTCCCTCTCAACTAGGGAGAATTCCACTTGCCAATCCATCCTGCCATCATGTACCATCTCTGTCATCACTTCTGTGCTCTGCTGAACAATGAAGTAATAATGAAGAAGTGATTGAGAGTGAGGCACAAGATCATGCCACCCTTGATCCCATATCAAGTTGTTGAACACCATGCATCCTAGTCATAGGGAGTACGACAGTGCACAATGTGTCCATCAGTAGTGCTATGGTCCCTAACCACTTTTCCCAACTCATTGGCCAGATGAGAGGTACTTCCCATGAGTCCCAGACTCCATGGGTAGGATGTGTGCTGGGGCATCGACAGGAGAAGGTGAACCACTCATCTTGCTCATATGCCATAGGAGAAGGTGAACCACTCACCCTACATACATGTGTCCGTAATCGTAGGGAAATGTGAACCACTCACCTTACACACGTCAACCATCATGGGGTATGACAGGGGAAGGTGAACCACTCACCCTGTATCTAGCGCACCACTAAGGGAAGCTGAACCACTCACCCTATGGTCGCTCATAGCTCTAAGAAGTACCCAATCCCCCGGGAGCTCCCTGAGTTGAGTGTCCAACTCATACGGGACCCTCATAGGAGGGTCGTTCCACGACTCCAAGTCTCTCTCGGAAGGTTAAGAATTTGACCATCCCCAAAGGCTTTGTGAGAATGTCTGTGACCTGCTCATCTGTCTTGATGTGTTTGAGCCTTATTGCTCCCCATTGTACCATATCTCGAATAAAGTGGTACTTGATATCAATGTGCTTGGAGTGGTCGTGGAACCTGAGATTCTCTGATAGGCGAATCCCACTTTGGTTGTCGCAGAAGATAACGGTGGTATCTAGCACGTGCTCAAATAGCGCACTAAATAGCTTCCTCAACCAAATAGCTTCACAATAGGCCATACTCGCAACAATGTATTTGACCTCGACGATGCTTAAAGCAACCGATTTTTGCTTCCTGCTCATCCAAGATATTGAAGCAGACCCCAAAAAGAAGCAACACCCAGACGTGCTCTTATGATCCACCACATTGCCAGCTCAGTCAACATCTGAATATCCATGAAGTCTCAAGTTTCCGATAGTGTATCTCAGTCCATAGTGGATTGTGCTCTGGAGATATATCAAGAGATTCTTAGTAGCAATCTAATGAATGTGATGAGGCTCGAGTCTCGACCATAAATTGACTCAATGTGTTTACATTGAAGCATATTTCAGGATGGGAGTTCACCAAGAACATTAGGGCCCCCACAAGTTGACGACACTCGGAAGGGTTTGCTAATCTGGGCCCAACAACACTACCACATAGCTTGTTGAAGTTGAGTTCCATCAGAGTAGATTCAGACTTGCAGTCCACCATCCCACATCTCTCAACTAGCTTCACAACGTATTTTCCTTGAGAAAGGAAAATCTCACTTGGCTTTTGCCAGACTTCTAGTCCTAGGAAGTAGTGCATCAATCCTAGGTCCTTCATCTCAAACTCGGAAGCCAACTCCTTCTTGCATTGATGAATGAGAGAGTCATCACCTGTCAAAAAGAGATCATCCACATAAAGGACCAGAATGAGAGTCTTGTCCTTTTCAACCTTGAAGTATAGGTTTGGGTCAACATCGCTCCTTGTAAATCCTAGCTATCATAAGATAGCTATCAATCCTCTCATACCAAGCCCTAGGGGCTTGCTTCAACCCATAGAGGGATTTCTTCAACCTGCATGGCTGTGACTTACGATCTTGAACTTCGAACCCCTCGGGTTGTTCTACATAGACTTCCTCTTTAAGCGAGCCATGGAAGAAAGCAGTTTTGACATCCATTTGGTGTAGGCTCCATGCTTGCGAGGCAACAAGGGCTATGATTGAATGGATGGTGGTATATCATGCAACCAAATCAAATATCTCATCGTAGTCTACTTCTTCCTTTTGAGAGAAGCCTCGAGCAACAAATGCGGCCTTGAACTTTTCAACACTCCCATCAGTTATAGAGCCATTTTGAAGTGATCACTGACTTGTCCTTAGGTCTAGGAACCACATCCTAGACATCATTCTTCATGATCAACTCATACTCGTTCATCACATCCTTCCAAACTTGGTGTTTCACGGCTTCTTCGAATGTACAAGGCTCAAATTGTACAATGGTACTCATGGCAGCTAAGTACCCTTGGTACCTGTTCGGCTTCTTGCTTTCACGAAATGCCCCCCTCGGTGCAATGTGTTTCTCAGCATCTTCAAGAGTATCTTTGAGCCACAAAGGTCTTTTTCTTGAAGTATAGGGCTCACTAGGAGGTGGATCAATGGAATCCATCAGACCTTCCAGATCGGGCATCAGATCATCAGACAAAGGTTCATCTTGCTTTCCTGTATCATCGTCATTATTATCCTTCCTAGGGATAGGAAGATCTCAAAGTTTCCTAAGGGAAAAATCTTCATTGAAAGTGACATCATGACTTATTTCCACTCCCCTTTGACCAAGCCATAGATTCTATATGCTTTCGAAGTTTCACTATAGCCCACAAAAGTTCCTTTCTTCCCAGATGCATCTGGTTTGTTTCTTTTCTCTTTCAGCATATGAAAATATACAAGACAACAAAAAATTCTAAAATGAGAAACATTAGGTTTCTTACCGGTGAAAACTTATTCGGGTCTCTTGAAGTCCAATGCTTGATGTGGGCATCTATTTTGGACATACACAGTGGTGTTGGCAGCTTCTCCCCATAAGAACTTCGGTAGGCCTTGGTTGTGAAGCATGGGACGGGTGGCTTCTATGACAGTTCAATTCTTCCTTTCGGCAACTCCATTTTGCTTAGGAGTATGGTCTTCCTCTTAATCCTAGCTTCTCTACAATAGTCAATGAATTCATTTGACTCATATTTGGTCCCATTATTGGTCCTTAATATTTTGATCTTCTTCCGTGTTTGATTCTCGACCAAGGCTTTGAAAGAGCAGAACCATTTGAACACTTCATTCTTCTTCTTCAAGAAATAGATCCATGTTTTGTGAGAGAAGTCATCCACAAAAATTGCATAGTACAAATATCCACCCAAAGATGTCACAGGCAACATACCTAATAGATCAGAATGGACCAATTGAAGAATATCGGTAGTTTGACTTTGACTTGAGGGGAATGGTTCCCTTGTATGTTTTCCAGCTGCACAACCCTGACAAACACCTTCATGATCTAAGTTGAATTCAGGCATACCTGTGACCATCTTCCTTACATCAGGTAAGGCTTTGTAATGAAGGTGAGAAAATCTTCAGTGCCATAATTTGGATTGAAGAGAAGTATCACAAGTCATTGCTCCCAACAGACTTCCTCCAACTTGATAGAGACCTTCAACCCTGAATCCAAGAGTGAATGCATCTCTTGGGTTCCTTTGCCAAACACGAACCTTCCCATCAATGAATGTCATCTTGAAACCTTTATCTTCCATTGCAGAAATAAAGACCAAGTTCTTTTTTAGATCAAGTACATACAACACTTCTTGTAAATGAAGGGTTTGACCTTGATTTAAGTGAAGAGTAACAGTCCCAGTGTTGTGGGGGAGCGCCTCCCCCCCCTCAGTCTTGCTCCCAATCCGCGCTCCGGGCGGGAGCGACTCGGGAGCAGGGCGGGAGCGTGCTCCCAAGATTGCTCCTGAAAAGGGAGCGATATCGGGAGCGCGCTCCCTAAAAAAAATGCTCCTTGCCTTTTCGGGAGCGTTTTGCTTTTTCTGCAACGATGTTCCAAATGCATTTTTTTTTTCAAAGAAGCAAATAAGTTTTGAGTGGGGTAGCTTAATGATCAAGTCTATGGCCCTAGTATTGATATGCGATTCATGGTAATGTTAAATTCTTAAAGTAAAAGTGACATTCTCCTTAATCTTCATTTTCATCCTTTTACTTAAATTTTAACATTACCATGAAATGACTCGGGATGTTTGAAAGTGGTTCCGACCTCTTTGGATTTCATATGCAGAAAGTAGAATTTTAGATTTCATTCAAAATCCAGCAAACTTATCAGTTTTTTAGGATTTCAGGATTGCAATGTTCCCATTGAATTTTGTCATGTATTAGGGTATGGAACTCGTATTTAATCAAGAGCACCAATCCCTCTATGTACCTTGATGTTAGTGACATTGGTTGTCAAACTCCTCTATCATGACCCTCCTAAAAATGTACGCATCACTAAAACAAAATCTTGACTTGACATGCTATGCTTTTTCTATCTTATGTTAATGCTTAGAGGGTGATATTAATGACAAAGATCCCTATATAGATATAGAGGTATTGACAAAGATACCTTTGGATATTAATGCTTAGAGGGTGATATTAATGACAAAGATCGTGATTTTCCAACAAGACTAAAAGATTAGACATTTCTCGTGGTGGCAAGAGGCCCAAGCATAAGCAATGGATAATAGATTTACTTGTCCTTTCTAGTTTCTAGTAGTTTTTATAACTAGTGACTCTTTCATATTTATTATGATATTTTTTTAAACAATATAAGACAATTTAAGTTTGAAGTTACCAATTATAACTCATTAGTAATGAATTATGAATATGATGTTTCATGAAAGTTGAAAGTTGTTTCATTTCATTTTATAACATTTCATTTCATGTTAGATATTATTTGTTGTAATGGTTACACTTAGCTTATAAGTACAACTTTGGTGATCAATGATGATAAATGTTATATATTGAATTTTGAAAGCTTGAAACTTTAAGATTGATGAATCATGAGATTCAATATGTTGTATGTTACTATGTTACTAACTTGTGGACGTGGTTGATGAAAATTATAACTTCTAGATGATTGTTGATATATGGTTCAATCTATGTTTTTTTATGTTTTTATATCTAATTCATCATTCTACATGTTTTTGTTGACATATATGTATCAAAATATAAAAATATAAAAAATGTATATATTATATAAAAAACGCTCCGGGATTCGCTCCCAAACCGGGAGATTCTGAAAATGTCGCTCCCGCACCCGTTTTCGCTCCCGCTCCCCGCTTTCGCTCCCGCTCCCAAGTAACACTGAATAGTCGCAATGCCTTTCACGGGATATGTGGCATTATCCCCAAGTGTAATCTCCATATTTGTCTTCTTTTCAATCAAGTTAGAGAGAACCTCTTTGTACCCAGTGAAGTGCCTTGAGGCACCACTATCAATCAACCAATGATCCAATATATCTGGAGGAGAGGCGATGGTGAGGGCATAAATAACATAAAATTCTTTTTGCTTTACAACATGAACTTCTTCATACCTGGAGTTTCTTGACTTCTGTTGAAATTTGATGACTAAAAAGTTTCCTACAATCCCAACCTAGTTTTAATTTCACCTTATCACTCCCATTCAGTTAAATGCCCTTTTCCATAAACATACATTCAACATATAGAATTCTGGAAATGAAAATTTCAGATTAAAACACATGGAACTGTCAACACATGCTGAAAATAAATATGGATATAAACAGACCAACAACACATAAAAATATACAGATTTTTGGTCAACTTAGACCCAGGCAAAACCCCTTCAATCTTCTTCGAGGAAAACCTGTTAGAGAGCTCTTCAAACTTATTTATCTTTCAAGTTCAGGGAAAATACATTTGTAGACAAAACAAAACAACAAAATACAACTTATCTCTTCAATCCAAAACTCTTTGAAAACCGTTCCCACTTTGCCTCGATTTCTGTGCCCACTTGAAGTTCGAAATATGTACTATATGGATTTCCGTACGACTGTACAAATTTCTCATTTTTTCCCTCAAAAACTTCTCTTGAATGGCGTGCAACTCACAACATTAAATGCTGTTCGTATTGTACCTTTTGCTGTCTTCAATGCCTTGATTTCTGTGCCCAACTTTGCCTAGAAATCGCTCCTTCAGTTTGATGCAACAAATTTCTCCTTCAAAACTTTTCTCCAGCGCTCAGCCTCCTTTCTCCAATTTGCTCATGAAGAATAAATGCAGTCTCTCTTTTCTTTTCTCCCTTATATTTCCCTAAATGACTTTTGGGCAACCCTAAGATCTAATGGCTCAAATTCATTTAGATCAAGGGATGAGAATAAATGTACATTTAATTCTCACTTTCTACTTTTTAATTCACCCGTTAAATAAAGTACCCACATTGTACTTTATGTCCAAAGTCACTTTTCACTATATAATTTAACATTGATTTTACCACTTATAAAGTCACTTTCACTTTATAAAGTCACACTTAGGAAAATAATTATTTTGGATAATTTTCCTTAAGTAGAGACTAACCCATGGGAAACCACTTGTCCAAGGTACATTAAAAATCAACACTCCCTCTTAACGAGGAAAGTGTTTCTCACCACACCCATCTTGTCCCTGAAATGGACATGCTTGCCTCTTGGCAAGGATTTCGTGAGAACATTGACCACTTGCTCATCTGTCGATATATACTCCAACTTCATTGCCCCCTTCTGAACATAGTCCCTGATGAAATGATATCTGATGTCAATGTGTTTTGACCTGTCATGAAACACTGGATTCTCTGTGAGTTTAACTGTTAATTTTAGGTATGTTCTATGCTTAGAGCAATTATTTCAATTTTCACAGTTAGCTCAATATCTTTTCCAGATTAGCAATCACATTAGCATAATAGTAAATTGCAGATAGAACATAAATATAAATCACCGAAGACAAGCCAAGACAAGAGGACACAAGATGTGGCGCTAGCCAGGGACAAACCCCAATGTGGGGAAACCCTTGATCAATTCTTCTTATACGTTCTTCAATAGTTCAACAGAGAGAGAGATAGTACGTCTACAACAGAAGTCAACACTTTGACTTGTCTAAATAAGAGCATAGATCATTTCTAAGAAGATGATACATGAGATAGTTGAACTTAGTTGAAGACATGTTGCTTCAACTAATTCTCCAAGGTGACTTCTTCACCTATCATTGTGCTACACCTCATCATCATGCTGCACCTCACCATGCTGCACCCATCATCACTATGCTAGACCTCATAACCATGCTGCACCCATCATACTGCTGCACCTTATGCTGCCATTGCTGTCCCATGTGCCATTGTTGCACCATCCTACCACAATTGCCCCATGTGCCATAACAGCGCCATGCTAGCCATTGTCGTCCCATGTGGCATACTGCTGTCCCACTATTAGTGACATCGCTGTACCATGCCACCATTGCTATCATGCTGTCATTGTAACATTGCTGTACCACGCCGTCATTGCTATCATGCTGCCCATGCATCTTGCTGCACTATCATGCATTCAAACTTCACGTGTCACCTTCCTGTCACATTCCTAGCACTGCTGTCCCACTGTTAGTGACTGCTGCTCCTATGATTGCTTGTTGCCCCATTGTAGCCTTGCTGTACCTTGCTGCTGTCCCATTGTGCCTTTGCTGCCACATGTCATTGTTGCTGTCCCAATTGTGCTTGCTGTCCCAATCTTATTGTCGTTGTTCCAATGTGTTAGTTGTCCCAATCTTATCGTCGCTGTTTCAATGTGTTAGCTGTCCCAATGTGTTTGCTATCCCAACCTTATTGTCCTAGTTCCAATGTGTTAGTAGCACCATCCTATTGCTGTTATCCCAATGAATATCGCAGCTCCCTTCCAACACTTTCGGGCCCCTGTTTGCCCTTAAGATAGTCCTGAAATCCACGCTGGAATTTCCTTTGTTTGCTGCGGCCTAACTCAGAAGTTATCCTCCTCAACGAGCTCCTTTCTGATGTATTGTGTGTTGCACAATGGATTGCGGCTAGGGCATCCTTAGGATTGCGGCTAGGGCTTCTTTAGGACAGCGTCTAGGGCATCTTTAAGACTGCGTCTGGGGCTTGTTAAGGCCTCCTCCATGGTTGTGTTAAACTTCTTCCATGAGCTCCTTTAGGTCAATGTAGATCCCTTCCATAGCTTCATTGGCCTGTCTTCTTTGCTGCGGCTAGGGCAACCTCCTTTCCTCCAATGTCCAGGGCTTCTTCCTCCTAGATTTCTCTCGCATTAAAACCCAAGACAAGTGGAGAGAAATCAAGAGAGAAGTGTGTGTGAAATGACTTTCAAGTCATCTCCTTTTATAACTAAAACATTGAGCACATGTGGGGGTAATTTGGTTGCTCGCCAACCTCGATGAATTGTCTTATAACACAAATAAATTCATAACTCCATGAATACTTATTGGAATCAGATGATCTTTAGATCAATCCTACACCTCTTGATGAGAGGGATCCAAGAAAAATATTCGCTGGCATAAATAGGATGACCCACATGGAGTTTGGCCCTAGTTGCCAATTAAATACTCCCTCTCAACTAGGGAGAACTCCATCCGCTGATCCATCTGTTCGACTATACTATCTCTGCCATCAATGCCCTGCACTGCTCTGCTTTGCTGAACCATGAAGAAGAAGAATTGATCGAGAATGTCTCATACCATTCTCTATTGACCTGAAGTCAGTTCCATATGAAGAGAGTGTGTCATACCACTCTTACTGATCCCAGATCAGTTCCAAGAGAGTGAGTCATATCACTCTTACTGACCCAAAGTCAGTTTCATTGATCCCAAATCAATATCACAAGAGAGTGTCTAAAACCACTCATACTGATCTCAGACCAATGGAGGTCATCCTAACATAGGGAGTACGATAGATGCAACGATGCGTCCATCGATAGTAGTAAGTACTACTATGGTCCCTAACCCCATTTCCTTGCTCATTGGCCAGATGAGAGGTACTTCCCATTAGTCCCAGATTGCATGGGTAAAATGCCTCGACAGGAGATTCACTCATCCTATCCGTAAGTCACCATGGGGCATCAGAGGGGAAGGCTGAACCATTCACCCTGTACATAGTGCACCATTAGGGGAGGGTGAGTTGCCCTATGGTCGCTTGTTGCTCCAAGAAGTACCCCAAGCCCCCTCGGAGCTCCCAGAGCTCAATGCATGCATCATGCAGGACACTCATAAGAGGGTCTCTCAACGACTCCAAGTCGTTTGGGAAAGTCACAAATTTTACCTTTCCCCAGGGTTTGACAGAATGTCTTCGACTTGTACATCAGTCTCAATGCAATAGAGCCTCCTCGCTCCTCGACGTACCATATCCTAGATAAGGTAGTATCTGATGTCTATATGTTGGAGCAATCATAGAATACGGGATTCCTCAATAATCGAATCCCCCTCTAGTTGACACAAAAGATCACAGTGGTATCCATTATGTGTATAAATAGCTCACTGAAGAGCTTCCGCAACCAAGAAACTTCACACGAGGTCATACTCGTAGCTATGTATTCGGTCTTAGCAGTGCTCAAAGCAACCGTCTTCTGCTTCCTGCTTATCCAGGATATCGAGCAGAACCCAAAGAGAAACAACACTCAGAAGTGCTTTTGAGATCCTCCATACTGCCTGCTCTGTTAGCGTTCGAATAATCATGTAGCTTTACATTTCTGGTAGTGTATCTCAATCCATAAGAGATTGTGCCCCGAAGATATCTCAGAAGATTCTTGGCACCAATCCAGTGAGGCTCAACCAAATATGAGCCCAACATGCTAACTGCAAAACATATATCCAGACGGAAGTTCACCAAGAACATCAAAGCGAATGAGTTTATGAAACTCAGAGGCATTTCCCAAGTCTGGTTCGATATCACTACTACATAACTTTTGAAAGTGAAGCTCCATCGAGGTAGTCACAGGCTTGCAGTTCACCATTCCAAATCCGGAATCCAACTCCCTCTTACTTCTGCAAATGAGAGGGTTTGCACCTGTCAGAAAGAGGTCGTCCTCATAAGGTGCTAGCATGAGAGGTATATCATCCACAACCTTCAAGCAATGGTTTGGATCGGCTTCACTCCTAGTGAATCTCAACTTCATCAAACAACTATCAATCCTCTCATATTAAGCCCGAGGTGTTTGCTTCAAGCCATAGAGGGATTTCTTCCACCTGCATAGATAAGATTCCCGATCATGAATCTCAAACCCTTCTGGTTGTTCCAAACCTGTGGACCTGCTTCATGAGGGGAATGGTCCCCTTGTAAGATTTTCCTTCGGTACATCTTAGACATGTACCTTCATGCTCTTTTGAATTTAGCTATCTCTGTCACCATCTCACTCACATCGGGTAGGGCCCCATAATAAGTAGACCTCCGATGCTATAGATGAGATGTGATAACTGACATGGTCCCCAATGGACTTCTTGCAACTTGATACAACCTTGAACTCAAAAGCATCTTTGAAAATTTCATTTCCAAACATGTACCTTTCCATCGATGAACGCTGCCCTGAAACCTTGACTTCCATTGTCGAAATGGATGCCAGGTTCTTCTTGCGATCAGGTACATAAAAGAGATTCTTGTAAATGAATCGAGTTACCCTCATTCAATTGAGGGGTAACATTCCGTACACCCTTTCCGGGATAGGTGGCATTGACTCCAAGTATAATCCCACGATTGTTTCCATCTCTACCAAATTAGAGAGAGCACCCTTCTATTTGATGAAGTGCCTTGAAGCACTACAATCAATAAGCTAGATTCCCAAAGCGTTTGAAGGAGAGGGCCAATATAAGATAACATTTCTTTATCTTATTAGAAACAACATTTGATTCTTCATACCTGGGGTTCCTTGCTTTCTTTGAAGAGTCGGCTATTTCCTTGATGACCTGCGTTCCCTGTCATTCCTTCGATCATGGAAAATGTCCTTGGAATGATTGTTATCATCATCAAGTGATGTGTCCCTACCATTCAGACACTCCTTCGCATGATGGCCGAACTTATTACAAACAAGGCTTCTGCCTTTCCTTCCACCTTTAGATTTAGACTTCCCATTGAAGCTATCTTTAGGTAGGCCATCAGAAGTTTCTGCTGCGCCATTCTGATAATTATCTCTGCTTCGACTTCACCCTTGTTGAATTTGAAGAGGGACGAAGAATCCATTGATCCTTTTGTCCTTTCCCAACTGTCTTTGGTGATTGCTCTTTCACTCTTGCTTGGGCATTGTCTTCACCTCAGCTCTGATACCATGTTAATTTTAGGTATGTTCTATGCTTAAGCCTTAGAGCAATTTATTTCAATTTTCACAGTTAGCTCAATATCTTTTCCAGATTAGCAATCACATCAACATAATAGTAAATTGCAGATAGAACATAAACATAAATCGCAGAAGACAAGCCAAGACAAGAGGACACAAGATGTGGCGCTAGCCAGGGATAAACCCCAATGTGGGGAAACCCTTGATCAATTCTTCTTATATGTTCTTCAATAGTTCAGCACAGAGAGAGAGATAATACATTTACAATAGAAGTCAACACTTTGACTTATCTAAATAATAGCATAGATTATCTCTAAGAAGATATATGAGATAGCTGAACTCAGTTGAAGACATGCTGCTTCAACTGATTCTCCAAGGTGACTCCTTCACCTATCATTGTGCTGCACTTCGTCAACCATGCTGCACCTCACCATGCTGCATCCATCATCACTATGCTGGACCTCATAACCATGATGCAGACATCATATTGCTGCACCTTATGTTACCATTGCTGTCCCATGTGCCATTGTTGCACCATGCTACCACAGCTGTCTCATGTGCCATAGCAGAGCCATGCTAGCCATTGTTGTCCCATGTGGTATACTGCTGTCCCACTATTAGTGACATTGCTGTACCATGCCATCATTGCTATCATGTTGCCCATGCATCTCGCTGCACTATCATGCATTCAAACTTCATGTGTCACCTTCCTGTCACATTCCAAGCACTGTTGTCCCACTGTTAGTGGCTGCTACTCCTATGATTGCTTGCTGTCCCATTGTAGCCTTGCTGTACCTTGCTGCAGTCCCATTGTGCCTTCCCTGCCACATGTCATTGTTGCTGTCCCAATTGTGCCTTTGCTGCCAAATGTCATCGCAGCTGTCCCAATTGTGCTTGTTGTCCCAATCTTATTGTCGCTGTTCCAGTGTTAGCAGCACCATCCTATTGCTGTTATCCCAATGAATATCACAGCTCCCTTCCAACACTTTTGGACCCCTATTTGCCCTTAAGATAGTCCTGAAATCCACGATGGAATTTCCTTTCTTTGCTGCTGCCTAACTTAGAAGTTATCCTCCTCAACGAGCTCCTTTCTGAGGTATTGTGTGTTGCACAATGGACTGTGGCTAGGGTATCCTTCGGACTGCGGCTAGGGCTTCCTTAGGACTGCGTCTAGGGCTTCTTTAGGACAACGTCTAGGGCGTATTTAGGATTGCGTCTCGAGCATCTTTAGGACTGCGTCTAGGGCTTGTTAAGGCCTCCTCCATGGCTGCGTTAAACTTCTTCCATGAACTCCTTTAGGTCAACGTAGATCCCTTCCATAGCTTCGCTGGCCTATCTTATTTGCTGCGGCTAGAGCAGTCTCCTTTCCTCCAACGTCTAGGGCTTCTTCCTCCTAGATTTCTCTCACACTAAAACCCAAGACAAGTGGAGAGAAATCAAGAGAGAAGTGTGTGTGAAATGACTTTCAAGTCATCTCCTTTTATATTAAAACATTGAGCACATGTGGGGGTAATTTGGTCGCTGGCCGACCTCGACGAATTGCCTTATAACACAAATAAATTCATAACTCCATGAATACTTATCGGAATCGGATGATCTTTAGATCAATCTTACACCTCTCGATGAGAGGGATCCAAGAAAAATATTAGCTGCCATAAATAGGATGACCCACATGGAGTTTGGCCCTAGTTGCTAATTTTAACATTAATGCAACTCTGATTATCGCAGTGAATAACCGTCGGGCTCAACTCTTGATCAAATAGGCCATACAACAACTTGCGAAGCCAAATGGCCTCACAACTAGCCTGGGTCGCAGCCATATACTCAACCTTAGAAGAGCTCAAAGCAAATGACTTTTACTTTCGACTAAAGCACGACACAACTGTCAAACCCAATCCGAAGCAACACCTTGAAGTGCTTTTCCTGTCAAAAGCACAACTTGCCCAAATTGAATCTGTGTAACCTGCCAACCTCACTCCATCTCCCCGCTTATAGTCCAAACCATAATCAACAGTCCCCTGCATGTAGCGAAGAATGTGCTTTGTAGCTACCTAGTGCACCCTCCTGGGCTCAACCATGAATTGGTTAAGTGTGTTCACTGCAAAGCATATATCTAGCCTAGCGTTGACCAGATACATCAAGGACCCAATAAGCTGCCTATACAATGTGGGATCCACCAAACTAGAATCTGAAGCATGAAACTTCTTCTAGTTGGTGATCATAGGTGTAGACATGGGTCTATTGTCTGCCATGTGAAATTTGCTCAACTATTAATTTTAGGTATGTTCGATGCTTAGAGCATTTTATTTCAATTTTCACAGTTAGCTCAATATCTTTTCCAGATTAGCAATCACATCAGCGTTAAAGTAAACTGCAGATAGAACATAAACATAAATCGCAGAAGACAAGCCAAGACAAAGAAGCAAAGATGTGGCGCTAGCTAGGACAAACCCTAATGTGGGAAACCCTTGATCAATCTCTTATATATTCTGCATAGTTCAACAAGAGAGAGATAGTACGTTTACAACAGAAGTCAACACTTTGACTTATCTAGAAAGAGCATAGATCATCTCTAAGAAGATGATACATGAAAAATCAGTTGAAGACATGCTGCTTCAACTGATTACCAAGGTGACTTCTTCACCTTACCTAAAAGTTGGGGCTGCATTTCGTCATCATGCTGACCCACCGTGCTACACCATGCTGCCACCCATCATCACTATGCTGCATCTCAACATGCTTCATTAATATGACTGGACCCATCACTGTATGCATTATGTGACCATTGTTGCAACAACGTTGCCATACTGACCTATGTGCTGGCTGCATCTTGCTTGCTTGTTGTCCCTAGCATGCTTGTTGTCCTTTGCATGCTAGCTGTAACATTGCATGCTTGGTGTATTTGCTGCTAAGTACCATACAATTGTCCCAATGTTAGTTAGTTGTCCCTTGCATGTTGCTCTCCTTCGGAGACAGAGGCTTTGGCTATTTCCGCAGTTCCCGACAGTTCTAGCAGTTCCGGTTGTTCCCGACAGTTTCGACAGTTCTAGCAATTCCGGTTGTTCCTGGCAGTTCCAACAATTTCGGCTGTTCCCGGCAGTTCCTGCTTCTGCCCTCAATGTCATCTTTCCTGCTTGTTCCGGCAGTTCCGACAGTTTCGGAAATTCCGGCTATTCTCGGCAGTTCTGGCAGTGCCGACAATTCCGACAATTCTAGCTATTCCCAGTAGTTCCGGCTATTCCTGGCAGTTCCAGCTATTCCTGGCAGTTCCGGCTATTCTCGACAGTTCCGACAGTTCCGACAATTCTGGCTATTCCCAGTAGTTCCGGCAGTTCCGGCTTTTCCCGACAGTTCCGACTATTCTCAACAGTTCCGGCAGTTTTGACAATTCTGGCTATTCCTGGCAAATCCGCCAGTTTCAGCTTTTCCCAACAGTTTCGGCTATTCCTGACAGAACCGACAATTTCGGCAGTTCTGACAATTCCGGTTATTCCCGGCAATTTCGGAAGTTCCCGACAGTTTTGGCAGTTCCGGCTTTTCCCGGTAGTTCTGGCAGTTCCTGACAGTTCTAGCTTCTGCCCTCTGGATTAGGGCAGCATTATCACTTAGGATCTCTCCTCCTACTAAAGCCCAAAGACAAGTAGAGAGGAAGAGATCCCAAGTGTGTTGAAATGACTTGAAGGCCACCTCTATTTATACTAAAACATTGAGCACAATTGGGGATTATTTGATTGTTGGCCGACCTTGACGAATTGTCCCATAACACAAATAAATTCATATCTTCATGAATACTTATCAGAATCGAATGATCTTTAGATCAATCCTACACCTCTCGATGAGAGGGATCCAAGAAAAATATCAACTTTCATTAATAAGATGACTCACATGGAGTTTGGCCCTAGTTGCCAATTTTAACACTCCCTCTCAACTAGGGAGAACTCCGTCCGCTGATCCATATGTCCGACTGCACTAGCTCTGCCATTAGTGCCCTGCACTACTCTGCTCTGCTGAGCTTTGCTGAGTTCTGCTTAGCTCTGCTCTACTATGCTCTTCTCTGCTCTGCTGAACCATGAAGAAGAAGAATTGATCGAGAATGTCTCATACCATTCTCTACTGACCCAAAGTCAATTTCATCTAAAGAGAGTGTGTCACATCATTCTTACTAGCTCGAAGTCAGTTTTATTGATCCTAGATCAATATCACAAGACTGTCTCGAGCCACTCGTACTGATCCCAAATCAATGGAGGTCATCCTAGCATTGGGAGTACGGTGATGTGTCCATCGATAGTACTACTATGGTCCTTAACCCCATTTCTCTGCTCATTGATCAGATGAGAGGTACTTCCCATGAGTCCCAGACTACATGGGTAGGTAGGATCAATGTTGCACGAAGCGGGAGCGAAGCGGAAGCGTTTTTTGGAAGCGGGGACGCCGAAGCGTCATTTTCCAAAAATCTAGGAAGCGAAGCGTCCGCGGAAGCG
>APFE030768345.1:2485-24811 GCA_000404065.3 Pinus taeda | reverse complement strand
ATCAATTCTTCTTATATGTTCTTCAATAGTTCAACAGAGAGAGAGAGATAGCACATTTACAACAGAAGTCAACACTTTGACTTATCTAGATAAGAGCATAGATCATCCCTAAGAAGATGATACATGAGATCAGTTGAAGACATGCTGCTTCATTTGATTCTTCAAGGTGACTTCTTCACCTATCGTTCAGCTGCATTTCGTCATCATGCTGCACCTCACCGTGCTGCACCATGCTGCACCCATCATCACTATGCTGCATCTCATCATGCTTCATTAATCATCACTGTACTGCATTATGTGCCATTGCTGCACCATGTTGCCATACTGACCTATGTGTTGGTTGCATCTTGCTTGCTTGTTGTCCTTTTCATGCTTGCTGTTGCATGCTAGATGTAACATTGCATGCTTGGCGTATTTGCTGCTAAGTACCATACAACTGTCCCAATGTTAGTTAGTTGTCCCTTGCATACTGCTCTCCTTCGGAGACAGATGCTCTGGCTGTTCCCGACAGTTCCGGCAGTTCTGACTATTCCCGGCAGTTCCAACAGTTCCGACAATTCCAGCTGTTCCCGACAATTCCGGCTTCTGCGCGTTGTGTTAGCGTTCCTGCCTGTTTTGGTAGTTCCCGGCAGTTCTGACACTGTTGGCAATTTTGGCTATTCGTGGCAGTTTTGGCAATTCCGGCTATTCCCAACAGTTCCGGCAATTCTGGCAATTCCTACTATTCCCAGCAGTTCCCGGTATTCTTGGCTGTTCTGGCTATTCTTGGCAGTTCCGGCTATTCCCAACAATTCCAGCAGTTCTGGCAGTTCCAGCTTTTCCCAACAGTTCCGGTTATTCCTGGCAGTTCCGGCAATTCTGGCTATTCCCAGCAGGTCCGACTGTTCCAACTTTTCCCTATAGTTCCAGCTATTCCCGGTAGTTTCGACAATTCCAACAATTCCGGCTATTCCCAGCAGTTCCGACAGTTTCGGCTTTTCCCGACAGATCCGACAATTCTGGCAGTTCCAACAGTTCCGGCAATTCCGGCTATTCCCGACAGTTCTGACAGTTCTCGACAGTTCTGGCAATTTCGGCTTTTCTCGGCAGTTCTGGCAGTTCCCGGCAGTTCCGACTTCTGCCCTCTGGATTAGGGCAACGTTATCCCTCAGGATCTCTCTTCCTATTAAAACCCAAAGACAAGTAGAGAGGAAGAGATCCCAAGTGTGTTGAAATGACTTGAAGGCCACCTCTATTTATACTAAAACGTTGAGCACAAGTGGGGTTTATTTGGTTGTTGGCCGACCTTGACGAATTGTCCAATAACAAAAATAAATTCATATCTCCATGAATACTTATCGGAATCGGATGATCTTTAGATCAATCCTACACCTCTCAATGAGAGGGATCCAAGAAAAATATCAGCTTCCATTGATAAGATGACCCACGTGGAGTTTGGCCCTAGTTGCGAATTTTAACATCAACACATCCACAACATACTTCCCCTCCCCCAGAAAGATATGCCCCTCCCCCAGAAAGATATGCCCCTCCTCCTGCCACAACTCAAGCCCCAAAAAGTAATGCATCAACCCAATGTCCTTCATCTCGAACTCCATAGCAAGATCCTCCTTGCAACCACTAATTAGTCTTTCTGCCTCAGTAATGAACAAGTCATCAACATACAACACAAGAATGAGCGGATCATCCCCTACAACAATGTAGTATAGGTTCGGATTTGCATCACTCTTCGTGAAACCCATCTGCTGCAAGTAAGTATCAATCCTCGAATACCAAGCTCTCGAAGCTTGCTTAAGTCTGTAGAGTGCTCACCTCAACCGACATACATGGGTCTCCCGCCCAAGTACCTCAAAGCCCTGTGGCTGCTCAACATACACCTCCTCCTCTATAACTCTGTTCAGAAATGTGGTCTTCACATCCATCTAATGGATCTGCCAACCCATTTCTGCAGCGATAGAAATAAGGGGCTGGATAGAAGTGTACCAAGCTACGGGAGCGAAGGTCTCATCATAGTCAACTCCCTCTATCTGTGAGAACCCTCTAGCCACAAACCTCGCCTTGAACTTCTTAATGCTGCGATCCACAACATGCTTGATCTTGTAGAGCCACCTGGAAGTCACAACTGACTTGCCCTTAGGCCTAGGCACCACTTCCTAGACATTGTTCTTAATGATAGAGGCATACTCCTCTACCATAGCCTCTCTTCATACCTCCTGGCTGGCAGCCTCCTCATAGCTAGTAGGCTTAGAGTCAACAATGCTGGTACCCTTGGTTACATAACTGCAAAAGCACTCAGGTGGCACACTCTCCCTGTTCACCCTCTTTGGAGGACCAACGGACTCCGCTTCCTTCAAGGTGTCTTGAAGCCACTTGGTCCGACTTTTCCCTAAAGAAGCTTCCCCATAGGGAACCTCATCCTCTGCCCCCCAGTCTGGTGAACCTGAAGGTTTGCCAACTGACCCTGGTGTGCCTGTACCATCACCTGTCCTCGAAGAACCTGTACTGGCACCTGTGCCTGTGTCAGCTGAAGTGCCATGTGAGCTCTGTACCAGTGGACTTCCTAAAGAAGTGCTCGGTGAACTCGCCACTGGTGCCCTAAATGTCACTGACACTAAAGTAACTCTTGTACCAGTCGATCCAGAACCCTGAGGTCTTGCTCCCTGCTGAGGAGAAGTTTGTGACTCTCTTATCATATTCCCATGATCTCCGATATGTCCTCTCCTCTTCGAATTTCACATCCCTCCTAATCATCACTTTCTGTTTAGAAGGAATGAAGATCCGATAGGCCTTCGAAGTCTCGCTGTAACCCATAAAGATACCATTCTCTGCCATGGGTTCCAGCTTCATCCTCTGCTCCTTGTGGATATAAGAATATGTGAGACATGCAAAGATACGAAAATGTCCCACAGGAGGCTTCTCTCCAGTGAAAGGCTCCTCTGGAGTCATATTCCCCAATACTATGTGAGGACTTCTGTTCTGAAGATAAACAACAGCATTGCAGGCCTCAACCCACAAAAACAAAGGCAACCCCTGATCATGAATCATCGCTCTAGCAGCCCCAACAATAGGTCTGTTCTTCCTTTCAGACACCCCATTCTGCTGGGGGTTGAAAGGAACTGTGAACTATCTCCTAATGCCCTCCTGTGCACAGAAGTCAATAAACCCACTATCGGTGCACTCACCACCATTGTCTGACCTCAAGACCCGAATCTTCCTAACTGTTTACTTTTCCAAAAGAACTTTGAACTCTTTAAAGCGATTGAAGACCTCACCCTTGGTCTTCAGGAAATATATCCAAGTTTTGCTAGAGTAGTGATCAATGAATATAACGTAATACTCATAACCACCCAAAGACACATGAGACATACGACCACCTACATCAGTATGAATCAAGTCTAGTATACCTGTATCTATTGTCGCACGCTGGGAATGGTAACTTTGTGTACTTGCCCAAGGCACACCCTATGTAGACCTCATAATGCTCGACACTGAAATCAGGAACTCCAGTAGTGATCTCCCTCAGTACTCTCAAAGCTCCATGATGCATATGCGCCATCCTCCGGTGCCATAACTTGCAAAAGTATCTACTGCTGGTGGTATTAGTGTGAGTGCTACCAGATGTGCTACTCAACAATGCTCGTGCCGACTGAAAATTGACCCTGTATAGTTTCCCAGAGCGGACTCCAATCACTTTGGTCGAAGTGATGGAAGCTCCCCTGAGATGCATCAATACCTACCCTCCTGAGAAAGTGATGTCAAACCCCTTCTCCTCCATAGCAAACACTGAAATCAAGTTCTTCATCCCCGGAACATACAAAACATCCATGACCTTCAAACGAGGCAAAGACTCCCTTTCAATGGTCACAGTCCCCACACCAACAGCTCTCGCAGTGTGGTCATCTCCTAGTACAATCTCAATATCAAGTGCCCTCTTTGCAAGCTCTGAAATGAATTCCCGTGCACCTGTCATATGGCGGGAAGTCTCGTTGTCTATGTACCACACATCGGATGATGCACTCCTATTAGATGTAGAAGTAATAAATGCAAAGTCCTTGTCAAACTGTGAAGCAAGTTGCTCCACCTTTGTTGAAGTTGCAGTACCCTTCTTCCCCTTGTTCTTCCTTTCAGGACACGTAGCAACATAGTGTCCCATCTTCTGACATGCCCAACATTTGACTTTTGGACATATCCGTATCTTTCTTCTTCTTCTTCTCCTTTCCCTTGGCCCCATCTGATGAGGCCCCTTTCTTGGCCTTCTCTTTGTTCTCCCCCCTGGCTGTCAAGGCTACATCCTCCTCATCTGCTATCTTCACCCCACCACTGTGAGTCTTTCGTATCTCATGCTGCACACAATCATCCTAGAATCTGTCCCAATTGGGAAGATTCTCCCTAGAGGTGACAACATCTCCAAAGACCTCCCAAGACTTAGGAAGTCCCGCTACAACTATCCCAACTAACTCTGTGGGTGCAACTGCCTCACCAATAGTAGTCAAATCTTCACGTACCTGTTTGACCCTGCCAAGATAATGAACTACACTTCCGGCCTTTGTCATCCTGATGTTCTTGAATTGTTCTTTGAGTACTATCTTCCTGTTTCCTCTCACCTGAGGAACCACATGATCCTTCAGACTGTTCATCAAAATCCTTTTTGCCTTTGCGTTATTTTTTGTAAATTCAACAAGTTCATCTGCAACAGTAGGAGGTACAACCACTTGCTGCACTATGTCCCAAATTGCTGCCTCCCCAAACCTTGTTTGAATTCTGTCATTCCAAAAGGCATAGTTGGATATCCCATCCAGTCTGTCCTCTATCCTTAAGAACATGGCCATGATTGCTATCCAAAATTTACAAAACCAAGAAAATAGAGAAATGAACTTTCCAACACACCTTGCTGTCCCAAAAGTTAAGTCTGTGTGAAATTTCACCTTGATGTCCCAAAATATCAGTTTGCTGTCCAAAAATTCAGTTTGTTGTCCAAACCACTGTTTGCTGTTCCAAACTACTGTCTCCTGTTCAAACTGCAATTTTCAGCGTGTAGCTCTGGTACCATGTTGAAATTTGATGACTAAAAAGCTTCTTGCAATCCCAACCTGGTTTTAATTTCATCTTATCACTCCCATTCAGTTAATTTCCCTTTCCCATAAACATACATTCAACATATAGAATTCTAGAAATGAAATTTTTAGATTAAAACACATGAAACTGTCAACACATGCTGAAAATAAATATGGACATAAACAGACCAGCAACACACATAAAAATACACAGATTTTTGGTCAATTTAGACCCCAGCAAAACCCCTTCAATCTTCTCTGGGGAAAACCAGTTAGAGAGATCTTCAAATTTATTCATCTTTCAAGTTCAGGAAAAATACATTTGCAGACAAAACAAAACAACAAAGTACAACTTACCTCTTCAGCGCAAAACTCCTTGAAAATTGTGCCCACTTTGCCTCGATTTCTGTGCCCACTTGAAGCTGAAAATATGTACTGTACGAATATTGACTATACTGTACGGATTTTGTATGAACTGTACATATTTCCATACGGATGTACGGACTGTACACATTTTTCAATTTTTTTCCTCAAAAACTTCTCTCTTGGATGTACGGACTGTACACATTAAATGCTACTCATATTGTACCTTTTGCTGTCTTCTATGCCTTGATTTATGTGCCCAATTTTGCCTAGAAATCACTCATTCAGCTTGCTGCAATAAATTTCTTCTTAAGAACTTTTCTCCAGCTCTCAGCCCCCTTTCTCTAATCTACTCATGAAGAACGAATGCAGTCTCTTTTTTCTTTTCCCCCTTTTGTTTCCCTAAATGACTTTTGGGCAACCCTAAGATCTAATGGCTCATATTCATTTAGATCAAGGGATGTGCATTTAATTCTCACTTTCTATTTTTTTACTCACCCATTAAATAAAGTACCCACATTGTACTTTATGTCTAAAGTCACTTTTTGTTAAAATTGGCAACTAGGGCCAAACTCCATGTAGGTCATCTTATTCATGGCTGATAATATTTTTATTAGATTCCTCTTGTCGAGAGGTGTAGTATTGATCTAAAGATCATGCGATTCCAATAAATATTTATGGAGATATGAATTTATTTTGATTATGGAATTATTATCAAGCCGGCCTACAACTCATGTAGGCTCAAAAGCCCAACAGTCACATCTATTCAAACATCAACAGTTGTGTATAAATACAGGAGGACTTTTCCTCATTTGCGCTCACTCATCTCATCACATCTCTCTCTCTCTCCTGCGTAGAAAAGAGGCTCTTCTCTATTGTGCAGAAAAGTGACTCTTTCTCACACATGTGGAAGGAAGCTGCTGAACCTGAAGCTACAACTGCAGATCCAAAGTTTGACCAGTGTTGATCATTAGATCTTCTCCTCTGAACTGCACTGTAGGTCCATTTGGAGCTCCTCTGATAGCCACATTTTTGGTGGTGGAATCAAGCTGATCCGACGGTCGGTTTGCGAGATATCGATTGCCCTAGTTTTGATGATGAAGCCGCTAATGCTGATGCTGCTGATCTAGGGTTTGCTACTGCTGATATAAATAAGATTTATTGTACTCTTTCTCTCTGCTGAATTATTGAAGATGAAAGAAGATTTGATCAAAGGGTTTCCCCACACATTATGGGGTTTGTCCCTAGCTAGCCGCCACATCTTGTGTCTCTTGTCTTGGCTTGTTTTCTGTTGATCGTTTAATGTTCTATCTACACTTTACTTATGTACATGTGATTGTTAATCTATGAATAATAATAAGAAAGAAAAGTAAATTGCTTTAAGCATAGAACATACCATAACTTAACATGGTATCAGAGCTAAGGTGAAGACAAAGCCCGAGCAAGAGCAAGAGCAGTCACCAAAGAGAAGATTGGCAAGGCTTTCCTAAAAGAATGATGGGGTCCTCATCACTCTTTCCTGCCGAGGACAAGCTCCATGAGAAAGCTGACTATCACGGATTGAAGATGTCTATCGATCTAACCCTAGAAGATCAAGGAGTGTTGGACCATGTGAGAGGCAATATTGTTGAGCCTCCATCAAATGCATCCGCTGCTGCCAGGAACAAATGGAAAACCAGAGAAGTCAAAGCAAAGAAGATCATCCGAGACTCGATTGACAAGCACTTGGTGGCCTACATCTCCAACCTGAACACCTCCAAGGAAATCTACAATAGACTGGTGAGTTTATTTAAAGTTAATGATGCAAATCAAGTTTTGTTTCTTAGAAATAAGCTGAAGGAAATTAAGAAGGGTAAAGATGAGAGTATGCAAGCATACTTCTTAAGGATCACCAAAATCAGGAAGGATCTCCTATCTATTGGGGAGACTATTACTGATAGGGAAATGGCACTCACGACTCTTGGAGGATTACCATCCGAATGGTACGTGTTCAGGACTACTCGTCTAAACAATAATGTAGTTCCTGGTTTTGAGGAATTAATGGCTAGATGCATTCAAGAAGAAACAAGGGTAGAAGAGCAAGGAATGCCCATGCCTAAAGGTCCTCCTGCTGCCTTTTCTTCTCATACTAAGAAAAGAAATATTTCCGGGACTAAATCAAGAAAGAGGACAACCATTCAAGAAGGCTAGAAATTCCAAGTATGAATCCAACATTGTTGAAAATAAGCAGGATGAATATTATCTACTCGCTGCTCTATCTACCTCTGCTCCTTCGGACTCAATGGGAATTTGGCTCATTGATAGTGGTGCCTCAAGGCACTTCACTGGTTACAAAGAAGTTCTCCATAATTTGATAGAGAAAGAAACTAACCTGGAAATTATCCTTGGAGATAATATGAAATATCCCGTGATAGGTGTAGATAATTTCTCTCTCAAATTGAATCAAGGTAATACGATCCACTTACATGATGTATTATATGTACCTGACCTAAAAAGAAAAGAAAGAATCTGGTGTCCATCTCGGCAATGGAAGACAAAGGCGACAAGGTGACCTTCAGCAATGGCAAGGTACGTGTATGGAAAAATAATGTTAAAGATGCCTTTACTCTTGGGTTTCGTGTTGATTCATTATATTAGGTCAATGGAAGTCCGCTAGGTATCATGTCTTATGACACATCTCTTTAGTCCTAACTTCGGCATCGAAGGTTTGCCCACCTTCATTATAAAGCTTTACCTGATGTAAGACAAATGGTGACATGGATGCCCGAATTCCGAGTAGAGAAATAAGGTGTATGTCCAGGATGTGCCGAAGGAAAGCTCAAAAGGGGATCATTCCCCTCAAGCCAAAGCAAGACCTCCGATATATTATAGTTGGTTCACTCAGGCATATCTAAGGCTGGCATTGAGAGGGAGACTACTACACCACATACTCCTGAGCAGAATGGTGTGGCAGAAAGGAAGAACCGTACGATTGTGGAAGCTGTCTGTGCCATGCTCCATGATCAAAGACTTCTAAAGTTTCTATGGGTAGATGATGTAACAATGCCTGATGTGGAGGAACCCATGGATCTTATTTATCCACCTGAGCCTTCCTCTTCTAGGAAGAGGCCTTCATGGCTTAGGGGGCTACTTGATGATGCTGAAGGACATGCTGCACCCCGAGGAATCTTCCTTGAAAGTAAAAAACCTAACAGGTATTAGGGATATCTGACCATCATGAGCACGATCATACAAAATGAGCCTTCATCATTCTCAGATGCCATCAAGCATCATGTATGGAAGGATGCTATGACCGAAGAATATGAGCCTATTATGAAGAATGATGTCTAGGAAGTAGTTCCTAGACCCTAGTACAAGACAATTGTCACTTCTAAATGGCTTTACAAGATAAAGCATGCAGCAGATGGAAGTACGAAAAAGTATAAGGCTCATTTTGTTGCTCGTGGTTTCTCCCAAAAGGAAGGTATAGACTATGATGAGATATTTGCACCTGTTGCAGATATACGGCCATCCGCTTAATCATAGCCTTGCAGCTTCACAAGGATGGACCTACATCAGATGGATGTCAAGACCGCGTTCTTGCATGGTTTCGATCAAAGAGAGGTCTACGTGGAGCAACTCGAAGGATTTGAGATTTATGATCGAAAATCTCATGTATGCAGTTGAAGAAGGTTCTTATGGGCTGAAGCAAGCACCCCGAGCATGGTATGAGAGGATTGATAGCTACTTGATGAAGCTGGGATTCACTAGGAGTGAAGCCGATCCTAATCTTTACTTTAAGGTTGAAGATGACAAGCCTCTCATACTGGTGCTGTATGTGGATGGCCTCTTTCTAACAGGTGTAGACCCTTTCATTCACAAATGTAAGAGGGAGTTGGCTTCTGAATTTGAAATGAAGGACCTAGGACTTGAAGTGTGGCAGAAGCCAAGGGAAATTTTCCCATCTCAAGGAAAATATGTGGTGAAGATTCTGGAAAGATTTGGTTTGGTAGACTGCAAGCTTGTAACTACCTCGATGAAGCTTGATTTCAAGAAGTTAAGCGGTAGTGCTGCTGGATTTGTTTTACGAAATGCCACTGAGTATCGACAACTCGTCGGATCATTCATGTTCTTAGTGAACTCCCGTCCAGATATATGCTTCGCAATCAACACGTTGAGTCAACATATGGTTGAACCTCACCACATACATTGGATTGGTGCTAAGAATTTGTTGAGATATCTTCGTGGCACAACCACTTATGGGTTAAGATACACTGCTGGAGATGTGAGACTACTTGGATACACTGATGCTGATTGGGCAGGCAATGTGGACGACTGTAAGAGGACTTCCAGGTGTTGCTTCTCCTTGGGATCTGCTTTGATATCCTGGATGAGCAGGAAGCAGAAGTCGGTGGCTTTGAGCACTGCCGAAGCAAAGTATATTGCTGCTAGCATGGCTTCCTATGAGGCAGTCTGGTTGCGAAAGCTCTTACATCGGATTTACATTGGATACCACCATGATCGTATGTGACAACCAGAGTGGGATTCGTCTGTTAGAGAATTCCGTATTTCATGATTGCTCCAAGCATATTGATATCAGGTAACACTATATTCGAGATATGGTGCAACGGGGATCTATCAAGCTCCAACATATCGATACAGATGAACAGGTCGCTGACATTCTGACAAAGCCCCTAGGGAGAGTCAAATTCTTGACTTTCCGAGAACAACTTGGTGTTGTTCAAAGACCCTCGGACGAGGGACCTATATGATGCATTGAGCTTTGGGAGTTCCAGGGGGTGCGGGGTACTTCTTGGAGCAACATATGACCACAGGGTGATTCACTATCCCCTGGTGGTGTACATGTACACCCCGTGGCGACTATGTAGCAGGATGATTGGTTCTCCTGTGAGGTCTGGATGATGTGTTCTCCATGACGACTATGTAGCAGGATGATTGGTTCTCCTGTGAGGTCTTGATGATGTGTTCTCCATGATGATTATGTAGCAAGATGATTATTTCTCCTATGAGGCTTGGATGATGTGTTCTCCATGGCGATTGTGTAGCAGGATGATTAGTTCTCCTGTGAGGACGGGATTGATTAAGTTCTCCTGTCAAGGCATCCTACCCATGCAGTTAGGGACTCATGGGAAGTACCTCTCATCTGATCAATGAGCAGGGAAATAAAATTAGGGACCATAGTAGTACCGATGGACGCATCGCTGTATCTATTGTACTCCCTATGTTAGGATGACCTTCATTGATCTGGGATCAATGATACTGGTTTGGGACCAGTGGTAGGAGTTGTACCCACTATGATGCTGACTTCGGGTCAGTTGAGACTGGTCTGGGACTAGTGGTACATACTCTGAGACTGACCTCTGGTCAGTGCAGTATTGGTCTAGGACCAGTGAGAGTGGTACATACTATGATGCTAACTTCGGGTCGGTTGAGACTGGTCTGGGACCAGTGGTACATTCTCTGAGACTATGATACTGGTCTGGGACCAGTGGTAGGAGTGGTACCTACTATGACGCTGACTTCGGGTCGATTGAGACTGGTCTGGGACCAGTGTTATGCACTCTGAGACTGACTTTGAGTCAGTGGAGGATGATACTGGTCTGGGAATAGTGGTAGGAGTTGTACTCACTATGACGCTGACTTCGGGTTTGTTGAGACTGGTCTGGGACCAATGGTACATACTCTGAGACTGACTTTGAGTCAGTATGATACATCCTCGACCATTTCTTCTTCTTCATAATTCAGACAAAAGCAGAGCAGAACAAAGTAGAGCAAAGCAAAATAGAGCAGAGCAGTACAGATCAGTACATGGCAGAACAAGACAAAGCAGAATAGGCAGAATAGAGCAGAGTAGGACAAGGGTCAAGCTGTACAGGGCAGTGCATTTGATGGATGAATAGTAGCGACCGACAGACAGATTGCAGATGAAGTTCTTCCTAGTTGAGAGGGAGCGTTAAAATTGACAACTTGGGCCAAACTCCATGTGGGTCATCTTATTCATGGTTGATAATATTTTTATTAGATTCCTCTTGTCGAGAGGTGTAGTATTGATCTAAAGATCATGCGATTCCGATAAGTATTTATGGAGATATGAATTTATTTTGATTATGGAATTATTATCAAGCCGACCTACAACTCATATAGGCTCAGAAGCCCAACAGTTGCATCTATTCAAACATCAACAATTTTGTATAAATACAGGAGGACTTTTCCTCATTTGCACTCACTCATCTCATCACATCTCTCTTTCTCTCTCCTGCGCAAAAAATAGGCTCTTCTCTATTGCGTAGAAAAGGGAATCTCTCTCACACATGTGGAAGGAAGCTGTTGAACCTGACACTGCAACTGCAGATCCAAAGTTTGACCAGTGTTGACCATCAGATCTCCTCCTCTGAATTGCACTGTAAGTCCATCTCGAGCTCCTCTGAAGGCCACATTTTTGGTGGTGGAATCAAGCCGATTCGATGGTCGGTTTGCGAGGTATTGACTGCCCTAGTTTTGATGATGAAACCGCTAATGCTGATGTTGCTGATCTAGGGTTTGCTACTGCTGCTATAAATCAGATTTATTGTACTATTTCTCTCTGCTGAATTATTTAAGATAAAAGAAGATTTGATCAAAGGGTTTCCCCACACATTGTGGGGTTTGTCCTTGGCTAGCAGCCACATCTTGTGTCTCTTGTCTTGGCTTGTTTTCTGTTGATCGTTTAATGTTCTATCTGCACTTTACTTATGTACATGTGATTGCTAATCTATGAATAATAATAAGAAAGAAAAGTAAATTGCTTTAAGCATAGAACATACCATAACTTAACACTTTTCACTTTATAATTTAACATCGACTTTACCACTTATAAAGTCACTTTCACTTTATAAAGTCACACTTAGGAAAATAATTATTTTGGACACTTTTCCTTACGTAGAGACTAATCCATGGGAAGCCACTTGTCCAAGGTACATTAAAAATCAACAACTTCTTGGGAGGACGGCCATTTCCATTTCGAGTAGCGGGAGCATTCCTTTTTCCTTTGTTGTTGAACCTGTTGTTCCTTTGATTGCCATTGCCCTTGTAGTTCTTGTTATGGTTGTCATCATCTCTTGGAGTATCCTTCTTGTGAGGACACTCTCTTGCAAAATGTCCAAACCTGTTGCAATTGAAGCATCTTCCTTTTTTTCCTTTGAATCCCGACTTGAACCCTTGACTTTGTCTTCTTGGGCCAACATTTTTCTTCTTCTTAGCATGAGCGGAGAAGGCGGTAGCATTGTTTCTATTTGAGGGCTTGTTTCTTTCCATCATCCTTATTTCTTCTTGAGTGCATCTAGCCAATAATTCATCAAATTTTGGAATCCTGTCATTGTTGAGGATGGTAGTGTTATACACATCCCATTCTCTTGTAAGGCCTCCAAGTGCAATAAGAGTGAGCTCTCTGTCACCAATGATTTCTCCAATAGATAGGAGATCATTCTTGATCTCAGTAATCCTCATGAAGTAGGATTGAATGGATTCTTCTCTATCCATTTTGATGTCTTTCAACTTGTTCTTGAGAGAACTTGATTTGCATTATTTACTTTGAACATCCCAACCAGGGTAAATGGTGGGTGACATTTAACATCCTAACCCAAAATGTTAATTAAAGAAAGATTTATTGGGAGTTCCCTGACAACAGCGCTAAAATGTTACCGCTCAAACTAGAAGAGGACCTAAAGGGGATCCCTAAAGGGCAAACGCTAGGCCAAGGGCAACAAATGGAGACTTAACCCACTGTCACCTCAGCTAAAGCTCCCTAGTATTTATGACTTTTCACCAATGGGAGGAGACCTGGTATATTATGGAAGTCACTAATGAAGGATAAATTAATGAGTGGATGTGGAGTGACCCAAATGATTCCCTTTCCAGAAGAGGTTGAAGGATAGAGTTTGCTTCTTTTTAAGCAAGGTACAATGTCTTCTAGGAGAGGAATGAGAGGATTTGAGGGTTAGGTTTAGGGGATATGAGTCGTGAAAGAATTTATCAATCCCTAAAATCCGTACTGAAATTGGTATCCCGGATGGTTCTTGAAGAAATGTCTTTTCAAAGGAACGAGACCACACAAGACCAAGTGGACCCAGCCTAGGTTGGGAGGTGAGAGTTTAGCATCAATGATGTTCCAAACCTAGACAAGGTGGGGGAAAGGTTCAAAGAAAGAATATTCACTCAAAGGTGTTAAATTGATCCTATGAGACACTGGCCTTGGGGATGCTAGGGCAAATTTTGATCTCGGAGCTAGGGATTAGCTTTTCTCACAACTCCATTGTCGAAATAGCCTCAAATTTGGAGGAGGTCTTGAAGGGACAATAGCGCAGGAGAGGCTAGGATATCGTGTTGAAGAAAGTGTAACTAGGTTCGGCCTTCATGACATTGTAATTATGATTTTTGTAAAACAAGAAAATGAATTTATTATTATTCCTTGCTGCATGGGTTTCATGAGCAAGAGGTTTATTTTATAGATGGCTCCCATTGAGAGCCTTAGGATGTTGAAGAGTCAATGTCATGCTCTTCTTGAGCCTATATGTAATGTATACAAGTCTATATAAAGGTCTAGAACAACCCTCCAAGACAAGCACAATCCTCTTGAAGAAGGTAACAAGCAAAACGATAAAGAGAGCAGTCATGTCGGCCTCAAATTGAATTAAATAAACTAAAGAAAGTCATGTCGGCTCAATAAAAGGACACAACACTTCACACTATCATGTTGGCTCAAAGATAGAGACATAACTACTATATATATGTAGTTAGGGTCAACACAGAAAAGCAAGATTTCAGATTCTTCTCTGAACTCAAATGGGTGCAGGAGGTACATGAATCTCAGACCAAGGCATCAGAACAGTGTCTCGGATCTCTGAAACTTCGGGTAAGTACGGGACCTCAGATCCTCTTGGATGGGTATTGGAATCTCAACCTTGCATTACAAGAGGACACATCTCGGATGCCCCTGCTATTTCGGGAATAATTTCAGTAAGCATCACAATCTTCTCCTCCTTGGTGGTGACAGTCTAGAGTGCAAGGAAAGACCACAGTCACAATCTCGTTATAGATGTAATGACATAGACCTTAGTGTTGATCACTAAGGTCTATGAAGAAGATGAAGATGATACACTGATCAATATCTCGACATAATAGTAATCCCACAACAATGCTCTCTCAACATACTATACACAGTTATGACCTCGACATAATGATATTAGTGAAGAAAAGGGCATGATGAAGACCTCAGTGCATCAATGAAGACATGGTGATGATAACAGAGAAGATTGCATAAATGATCTAGGTGAAGGAATAACAATGGTCCAACAATAATGACCTCAGTGACGCAGTAAGTGATGACCTCAATGGTGCAACAATGATGATGATCTCAGCAGTGACAAAGAAGAGGATTGGTGTCTTGGTCTTGGAGTGGGATAACATGTCAAGGGTCATGGTCTTGGTATTCATCAATTGGAATCTCTATAAGAAGAATTTTGTGCGGGTTTTCCTCTCCAAGAGGGAGAGGTTTTGGCCTTGGTAGAAAGCCAAACATCTTGTGTTCTTGTCTCTTTGTTTTGGTAGCTATTTTATGAACTAACAAAGACACACTCTAATAATAAGAAGTGAAGACTATGTGAAGAAGAAAAGTTAAAACACCTCACAAATAGTTATTAAGCCTAGAAGAATCCTATTATATCTAATTTTCCTAGATTCTTCAATAGTCGAACTTTTTGGATGGATAGTTTGTCGGGAAAATGATGCCCAAGGTGACCCAACCTGGCTAGACCTAGGAAAAGGTGAAAAGAAGTTGATTTTAAGTGACCAATTTTTGGCAAATCAGTGCCTTAGTCTTGGGAGAATGGAGTTGATGATAAATATGAGTGAGGACCTTTGGTTCCTAGTCAAGGAGGCCTCAAGACTACTTCGCTAGCCTTCTAGGTCAAAGAGAAGCAATCTTGCAGCTTTTATACTTCGATGTGCAAAAGGTGATGGCTTGTCAAGATAAATACATTGATAGAATTATCCCTAGGAAATTTCATTCAAATTACATGGCCCATACATTGAGAGATGTTATATAGAGACAAAATTCGAAAATTTAAGTAGTAAATACATGCAACAATTAGCCCTAAAAATAGCAAAAAATCCCAATCCAATGTATATGACGAAGTAAAACAAGAACAACATTAAAATCATGTACTTACATGTAATAGAACATATCCAACCATCCGCATTTTGACAATAGAGAAGCTCTAAGACAAGATAAACCAAATCCACACATCAAAATTCATCCATAAAGGTCCAATTCATCCTCCATGAAAAAGTGTGAATTCTCAAGACAGAGAAGAGATCTAATCCTAAGTGATGATGAGAAAATGAACTCATCTTACTTGTATTTATACACTAATGATGAGTTTGAATTAGCCTCCTTGGCCTACATAAGCCCCAAAAATAAAATAGTGTTTTAATAATCTAATTTTGGGTAACAAGCCCACCAAACTAGCTCATAAATGATAGAATAAACCTCTTAAGAGGTCAAATGATAATCTTTGCATGTTGTAGGGCCCTCTAAGAGGCCTAATGAGGTCTTTGGGTGCCATAATGAAGAGTAAGACCCTCAAAAGTGATAGATAAGGGGTTGGCCCCTTGTTCTCCAAACAATGAACCTGTGGTGCTTCCAATGGGTGGGGGGGCACATCAATAACCTCACGGGTCTCGAAAATGAGTCGAAGATGCCTATAGATCATTTGCAAGGGCTCTTATGATGATGTAGGGGATGCCACATCCTCCTACAAGTCCTGGGTTAGCTGCCAAGTGCATGATACATCTATGGGGCCGGCAGGGCAAAAATGAACCAGGTGCATATTCCTTGTCCAATGGGAGTATTTCGATCATCTTTGACCATCCTCGGGGATCCATGGAGTGTTGTCTACTACTGTGGAGGCCCATGGCTCTCAACGCAGACCCTACATGTGCCAATGTAGCCCTCTCGAGGATAGGACCCCATATAAGGATACCAAATCCAGGATGGAGACCATCTGCAATCCTGCATAAGATCCAATGCATCCCCTAGCCTTCCAGTACAACAAGTCATTAGAGAAATCGAGTAAATGAACTTACCAATCATGGACCACAGGTGGGGACTTTATAATGGTCTGCCCTTCCATAATGGGCTTCGGGGTGTGCCAATGTC
Source organism: Pinus taeda (assembly GCA_000404065.3). NCBI lineage: Eukaryota > Viridiplantae > Streptophyta > Pinopsida > Pinales > Pinaceae > Pinus > Pinus taeda. The sequence continues at coordinate 8,203 of APFE030768345.1, read as the reverse complement.
TCCTAAACTCCAAATGGGGTTAACCAAGTATCCTATTAGGTGGTTTCTACTTCTAAAGGGGATAATATGTTCAAGGTACATCCTTTAAAGGGTGGTGGTATGTGACAGATAGGTGAATGAAGTAGGGGATGAGAAGGGGTAGCCCTGGGTCACATGCTGGGGTATAAGGGTAGTTAATAAGAGGGAAGCCCACACTTGGGTTTATAATGTATAGGAGCGAGAAATCGTGGTACATGAGGTGCCTTGACCTTGATTTTTCCACCTTTCTTTATATGCCTTTTGCTTTTTTATGATTTTCTTTGATTAACTGCTCGGGCCTCAAGAGGTAAGAGCATGATGCATAAGATATAACAGTGAATACCCCCTTTTAAGGTAGGGTGGTTCATTGCCCACCAGGGGTTGGGACAATCATGGGTTCCTATATGATGAAAGAGTCTCATAGAACCCGTAGGAATCGGGGTGATGGCCATGATGATGGGGTAGAGCTCATGTATTGGCTTTTGCCCACGTGCTAAATGTGTTTGCCCTGGCCATCTTTTGCATCTTGTGGTTCATTTTCCTGTTGAATGTGGCCAAATATGCTTGTCTTTCTTTTTAGCTGCATCAACCTCGAGGCATCATTCTAGGCTTGACCCAAGGCGTGGGTGAGGGGAAGGGGTGAGCTAACCTTATGTGGATAGTGGAGGAATGTGGACTCAAGTGGGAGAAATGATGAATGGGGTAATAATGCGTGGAAAGGGGATAATATAAGCGGATAAGGGAGCGAGACCACGCAACCAAAATCAAGGTTTCTCGTGAAATACCATCCCTCAAGCCAAATGGTCAGTAAAAGAGATCCCATGGAACTAGAATCCAAGGTTAATATCCAAAAACGGGTCTAGGGGACAAGAGCACAACTCGTTGAATACAATATTCCTTTCCCCCTTTTCCTATTGGTCATCATCTTGAGTCTTCACCAAGTCATTCCCTCACCCCTAGTCATATGATCTCAAGTAACTGTGAGCCCTTCCCCCCTCCCGAGTATAGTGTCAAGGAGAAGCCCTTCATTGATTATACTTTTCCTCATTGGACACACCCTCAGGGTTTCGATCACTCCATAGTCTCCCCTCTCTAGTATAATCATCATGTGCAACCTACTTGTGTTTCTCCATCTCGTCGGCCTCCCTTTCCTACTAATCATAACCTAATGAAGGCCATAAGCCATGACGTAAATAATAAGGACAATGGTGGAAATGATATGCCAGAGGTTGCCATCCATCAAAAGTTTATGAGCTTGGTTGTTGACATCTCTATATTTTGGTTGCAAGAGAAGATATCACGAACTAGATTACATCCTTTTCTTACCTCTTCGTACATAATCATCCATGTGTGGGCATCATATTTTCCCACCTCCGGCCCACAACATCCTCCATGTGTTTGGGTTTGCTTTCGCTTTGGGATTTGCTACATGAGTAATCATATAGGTAGACATATTTATATTGACTTGATGATATGTTGGTTGCACTGGCTTTATGATTACATTTAGTATTAGCCTTACTACATGCATGTTAGGATAGGATGCATTGCATGCTCATTTTCTAATTAGAACTAACGTCATATGATATTTCTCATGATAGATAGATGCATATCTGCATGTTTTATTTTTTGTTGATTTTATGGCCTAACATATAGCATGTGCGATCATGAGACGCCACAAAAGCATGCTACCCCGTATTTTTCCATCTATTATATGTGTAGGTGACAAGTCTACGATAACCAAGAGATTGCTGGAGTTCTCGTGACCTCCTATTCGAGTAGCTTCACCCACTTCTTCGAGAGATCACGTCCAAGTTGGAGTCAGATGTTACCAACCATTTTGTGGCTGATTTCCCTAGGAGAAATTTTTTCTCCAAGATGGTCCTCATTCGACAGCCAACAAAATGTTACTGCACAAACTAGGACGGGTCCAAAAGGGGGATCCTAGAGGGACAATTGCTAGGTCAAGGGAAAAAATGGAGCAATAGTCCATTGTCACCTCAACTAAAGCTCCCTACTCTTTATGGACTTTCACCGATGGGAGGAGACCCAGTATAGTAAGGATCACAAAGAAGAATAGATCAAAGATAGGATGAGAGGTGATAGAAGCCTATTCACAAGAGAGGCTCAAGATGGTGGCTTGCTTGCCTTGGAAGGCAAGATGGAAGGCTTTCAAGGAAGGGCTTAAGGAGAGTTTCAAGGGATATGTTTTGAGTATGTTTCTTTAATTAGGGAGAATGACCCACCAGACCCAGTAACATCCTCGGGTCCAATAAGAGTGAGCTCCCTGTCACCAATGACTTCTCCAATAGATAGGATATCATTCTTGATCTCGATAATCCTCATGAAGTAGGATTGAATGGATTCTCCTCTATCCATCTTATTGCCTTTCAACTTGTTTTTGAGAAAGAGAACTTGATTTGCATTATTTACTTTGAACATCCCAACTAGCTTGTCATACATCTCCTTAGATGTTTCCAAATTAGAAATATAGGCAACTGTAGCATAAAAACTTATGCTGAAGCACAAAGAACTGATTGTTGTAAACTTGAATGTTGAAATACACAGAAGGTATTTAAAATAATTATTTATTAATATATATAAAATTTCTGAGATGATTTGAATGTACAATGAGGACCCTGCTTTTATACTTCAGCAGGTGACCCTTCGTGAAAGGGCATGTCTTTTAGACATGTCTTTTCACTTAATTTAATGACTAATTAACCTAAATAATATTTTAATTATTTAATATTTATATCTATTTTATTTAGCTAATTGTTATGAATTATATTCTTGTTATGAATTATATTCATAACATAGCCTCTCCCTTCGGAAGCTTTGTCCTCAAAGCTTTAATACTGGGGTTTATCTTTACGGTGGTTTGTCGTCCTGGCATATATGTGAGGCAGTAGGTCTTTGCGGTTGTTGTCTCGACATATGGAATTCATTGTTTTTCATCTTGGCGTATGTAATTTGGACACTATCCGAATCTCGGGTTATCAATTAATTTTTTTCCTTTTTTTTTATATATAAAACTATATATATATATATATATATATTCTATTTTTTTTAAATTTTATTATTATTATTATTTTTTTTTTAATAACTCTATTTTTTTATAATAATATATATATATATATATATATATATATGTTTTTTTTAATAACTCTATTGGTTAATTAATTTTGTTGTTGTTGTTGTTGTTGTGTTGTTAACTCTATTTTTTTTTTGGTTTAATGTTTATATAAATAAAAGTTATATAGTTAAACATACTTATGAATCAAATTGTATAGAGGGTTTGACGTTTGACGGGGGAACATGTTGGTTGACCAAATGGTGTTGATGCATAAACTCACAGCTCAATGGAGAGACAGGGTAATGGGAGAAGAGAAGAGTGGGTGTTTGAATGATACTTTCTGGATAGGATAACCGCAGTTACTCCCAGTAAAAAAAAATCAAGGGAAAGATCTTCTCCTTTAGAAATGGTGACTATTACACCGACATCTTCTTTTGCCATTATGGGTTGAACGAGTTTCATTCATTCCGGCGCCAAATACCCGTGAGTCCCTCGAATTGTAGAGACGGAGACCGCCATCTCTCGGTTGAACAGCTTGGAAACTCCAAAATCAGAGACCTTGGGGCAGAAATTGTCTTCCTCCACAGTTCTATAACTCAAGACTACACCTTCAGGACCATAACGAATATGAGAATCTACATCTGAAGTATTAGCAATACGCACACCAGAACCCCATGGGGTCCCAGTTTTACTTTTATGAAGTTCCCACATATCCCTGAAATGCTCATCACTTACTTTGACATCCCAGTAGGTGCTGCCAGGTTTACCAAGGCATATGAAAATATGTTGCCATGCATCCTCTTTAGAAGAAGGCAGTCGAAACCACAAGTTTGCAGATGGCGTTCAGAAACCCACATCTTCAACATATGGAATGCCAAGAGCTTCCATCTGGCTTGTAAGACGAGCATGCTTAATACAGAGGGAGCAATGCCTAACCACTTGAAGAAGAGCTAAGGCATGTATCCTTGAAGGTGCTTTCCCATGATTTGCTTCCATAAGAATGTTTCCATATGAACGGCCTATAAACTGCCCCAAACTGCTCTGAGGTGCCTTTATTTGAGCACTAATAGGTTGAGGTCTTCCCGATTCACAAATAGTCTTCCTTTTCCTTTGACCTTCTCCAGAAGCTGCTATTCGTTGCAATGATGGCATTGAGTGGAAAATATTTGAAAGGCAACACTTTCTATTACGCGTTTCATGTTTAGACATTGCAACAGACATGGTTCCATGAGAAGTTCCAGACTCTTGAGGTTTGACATGCAGGGGATACCACAGACAAGCCACTTCCAGGACTCCTTAATGTAGTTACCGGTTGGCCAGTTGGTGAACTTTTAATGGAAGACCTTGAATTTTGGACAGGACTCCTGAGTGTCGGAGAAGTTCGGATAGAAGGAACACGGGTCTGCCTATGAGCAAAATATATAGAAAGATCTTCTTTAGGAGAATCTATTACTTTTCTTCGTTGATCTTCATCCATTCCAGGATAACCTGCACTGTCTGCCAGATGCAGTGGGGATCTTGAAGGGAGGAGCTCTTGATGAACATAATTCTTTGAAATTGATAACAATTTATGAAAAGACGGGCTTCTTACAGGGCTGGTTGCATTCAGTCCATAGCTATGCCCTCCAGACAGAGGGCTTGAGCCAGTCTGCCTTACATTCTTCTGATTGAACTCAAACATCAATCTGGAGTCAGAATTTTTAGTCGGGGAAAACTGTGAGGTTCCGTCCCACCTAGGGATCGATAGACCAAACTTTCCACCTTGTTGAATACCCTGTCTAGCACCTAAATGACTTAAAGGAGACGGTTTGGCCGATGAAAAAGAACTGTTTTGTTTAGGTAAATACTAAATACTGAGTTAATGGCATTCCCTTGTCAGTTTCAAATATATCATCTACCACAGACAAAAATGATGATTGTAAGCCTTCTTGGCCTTGAATGACAGCATTGGTGTATGAATCAGAACTAGGACCTGAGTCTGAAATAATATCTAAACCTCCAATTTCTTTTGTAGAACACAACTACCATTCATTGTCTAACTCAGATTCAACTCATCTTCTACCATTTGGATCCTTCCAACATCTATTTTGCTGAAGTGAAAAATCTAAAGGGGACCACAGAGCAGACTAGCCCTCCAGTTGAGTCTTGCTGGGATTCCAGCAGTGTAAAAGGAGGCTTGAAATCCACATCTAGCTGTGTTAGTAGGAAGTAAGAGTCTCCACAATTTGGAAAACCCATGAGCAACAAATCTGCTCCTAGAATAATTGATTTTGGTATTATGGCTGTAGCAATACCCTTTTCATACACCTTTAGGCCCAAGAATCTTCCAATAGATGCAAAAAGTTGCAAAATACTCTTGTTACGGAGACTGATGAACACTTCAGTAGGTGTCAGACTACCCTGATTCAATGCCTCTTCACATTCTGTAATTGCAGGTGACAAAATAAGATTCCTAGAAGAAGGCAGAAGAAAACGTCCATTCCTGATGCTGATTCCTGTCAGGCCAGGAGTAACTCCAGTTTGGCAAAAAACTGATTCGTTTTTTATTCCATAGGTAACCCATTATTATATACAATAGGGAGTGATTGTTCAGTTCATCTCCCGATGACTGTTCACCTTCCCAATTT
>APFE030768343.1:48816-62307 GCA_000404065.3 Pinus taeda | reverse complement strand
ACATGTTTTTTGGACGCGATGGTTTTTGGTCCATGGTTTTGGACGCGATGGTTTTCGGTCCATGGTATTGGATGCTTCTGCATGTATAAATATGTATTGTAACATTGAAAGAAAAATAATGAAAAATCAAGCTGGTAGTCCCAGTTTTGGATCCAGTGGGAAATCTCTGTGTATATGTGTTTTATGTGTTATCCTCTCGCATTTTTATTTTTTCCTGTGATTTAGAATTCCTATGCAGGTAATTTCTATACGGGGTTAAAAACTACAAAGCCAAAATCGATCTCAGAAAAGGACCCAAAGGTTGGGAATATGTTTATGAGGCCTGTAAACCTCCCTGCTTCTATCCATTGCCATATGTCACCCTTTTTCCATATTTGTACACTTCCATTGCACCCATTTTTATGTCCTTGCACAGTTACACATAGAAATCTTATTTCCTTCATGCTGCCAACAAAAAATTTTAATGACAAATCAAAGCAACAGTTTTTCACTCACCATACCTGATACCCTCCATCTAGAATCCTTATCAGCCAAGACCCTCGTTAGCAGTTGTAGCGCTGCTCATGCTAGCTTTCATTCTAGGAGGAGAAGCAGCTACAGGAAATCCTATAGGATTCCTGTAGTAGCTGATCCCTCTGAAAGACATACTCCAGAGATAGGGACAACAAAGTATGGCATATGAAACATGCATGGAGATCTATTTGAATGTGTGAACATTAGCAAGAGCCTAAGACCGAGCATGCAAAATGGGAGCAGCAACAACAATGAATAAATGGGTTTCAAAATCTGAAATATTCATAACACGGCCATGACTAAACAGGTAAGTGCCTAAACCTATTCCTCAATTACTTGAATCATATTTGAAGGCTGCGTGACTATGGGAATGGTTTGGATTGAATGGAATCAGTGACCAGTTAACTGGCCACCCTCGGTCAGTTACACATCCTCGTTGAATCCAAACGAGCCCCGTTAAATTCAAAACTACCGATTAGATATGCAACCAACACATGTGGAATGTCCATTCAGGAAGAAATCTTCGAGATTGGTAGTGGTGGTGGTGGATAACGAGAGAAAGGGAGGTGATGGCGGTTATATGACATGAAGAAACATTATGGTTGTGACATAGGATCAACAGTCTGGTCCGGCCACCTCATCCCCTCACCATGAATCACACCCACAGTTAATAAATAGCTCAATTGAAACATTCACCACCCTTTTTTCATTCTACACTCACGACGTTCTTGACTAGAGTACGCATCTACCACTTCCAGAGTAGCTAACTAGTCGTCCTCCACCATTTTTCTGCCTATTTTTTGAAAATATCGCACCTATCGGGCTCTACCAGAAGTACAGTTTCATTCTACAGGAGCCAGGAAATTTCTACAAGAAGGGTTCTACAGGAAAGGCAGAGAACAACTCTCCAGAAAGAAAACTTGGGATTTTCATCAGAATTCAAGCTCAAAATGAGGTAGGCTCGGGAAAACTTCTATGTGCATGATTTGTTTGAGTAAGGTGGTGAATTGAACATGGTAGTAGATTGAAAAAAGAGTGAAAATCTGCTTGTGCATTAAAAGAGTGAAAGTTTTCCTGCATATTTCCGTGAGTCTACATAGTTTCCTTTTTCTCTTTGCATCTGAAATCTCCCCATCCTTTTTCAAATTCTCCTGTAAGAAAGATACCTGAAGTAGTAAAGGCCATCTTGTGTGTGTGTGTGTGTAAAAAAACGAATGTGCATATCTATATACGTGCTGAGAAAAGAATTTGTGTCCTTATCCTCTATTCTGTAGAAAAAATTCTTTCTTTTCAAAACCAGGAAGTCAAATTCAGGGCTACAGTAGTTTGAAATAGGATAATTATTACCATTTGATATTGCAAAGAAGCACCTGGGAAATTCCTTCTTGGGTTCAAAACTGAATTCGGCTATCCTCTGTTTTAGTGATTGACTATTTTTGTTTCCCACCTGAGCATTCTCTTTTCTGGTTAAAACGCAAAAAGATCACTCAACGCCATGCTAGGAGGACTCATAAGGAAAGAACCCTTAGACTCTAGCAAATTGCATGAGCACCCTGAGGTGGTGGACCTTTTCAACAGGGCAAACTGGATATCCTTCTTTGGCAGAATTTAGGGTTATGATGAGGAGATAACTAAAGAGTTTTTGATGTCCCTAAGACCACATTCGAAGACACATGCCACAGTTAGTTTTAGGGGTTTCACCTTAGAACTTACACCTGATCTCATCAGTAGAATTAGTGGTCTACCATTGGGGCTCCCTTGGAGCAAAGAGGAGAGATCATTGGGACAAGTTGCTAAGCAAACATTTTTTCTACCTGAGGAGCATCCTATAGAGGATAAAAACGGGGTTAGAAGGACAAGCTTGCCTCCTCTCTAGATTGAAGTCAGTTATCAAATAATGAAGTATATCACATGTGAAGGGAGGTTCAACATCATTTATGGATATCATTTCAGGTTGTTACATGAATTAAGGTATGGGATGGACTTGCCTCCAGCTAGAAAAATGAGCATCCCATATTTCCTCCTTCAGTGCTTAATTGAATGTGGTACAAAGCTAAATGAAGGGGTCCCAAATCAGTCGACCCACCATGGGCTCATCAAACTATTTGTGGAAGATGATTTACACACCTATACTATCCCCATAGCTTGGGAAATCTTCAGAAATATGTCCAAGGATGATGACATCAGAACTTTGGCAGAGAACATCAGCCCATCCAGCAGTGATGGGGGGGGAAACTAAAGAAATTGAGAAGAACAATGATGAGGGAGCACAAGACATTCAAGCAGAGGGAAAAACAGAGGAAGAACAGAACGTAAAAGAGGAATTTGACAAGACTGCTGAACTTAAGACAGAGAAGGAGACAACAACAAGAACAAAGAAGGGAAAAATGACATAGATTGGAAAGAAAAAAGCCAAGAAAACCCAAAAAAATATTTCCACAGCTAAAGCAAGCACCCAACAAGAGAAGGGAAAGACACACCCTAAGATATCAGGGACACAGGCAGAACAGTGGGCATAGATATTTCTATAGGAAGTGAAGGAAAAGAACATCAACAAGAGAAATCCCGTGAAATGTTGGCATGAGAAGCAACAACTATGCTTGCTGCATTAAGCACACCGACAAAACAAAAAGGAAAAAAAAGGCAAACCTCCATGTACTTTAAAGCCAGAGGAAGAACAAGGATCAAAGTGGGAAAACCCCAACCACCATCAATGGACCCAATTGTCATTGAGGACACAACCACTAAAAAGAAGGAAGAGTCTCCTTCCAAGATATATATCACCTATGAAAGAGGAAGCCTAAAAACCTCAACATGGAAAGAGAGAATTAGGATGATGGACTCAAAGGTGGTTCTACAGGAAGCTAAAACATCTCTATAGGAAACTCTAGCCAAGTTAAAAGAGACTGAGAAATTGGAGGAGAAGGTAGCCAAACAGTCACAGGGGGAGAGCAAGGCCAAAGAAATACTTGAACCAACCCCTCATCCTAATTTGGGCTCATATTACAATATGCTATAGGGTTGGAAAATCATCCCACAGAAATTTGTTGTACCGTTATTCTTCAAATTAGAAAAAGAAAGGGTGAGAACCCACACATGGATGCAAATCGCCAAATCTAGAGGAGTTGAGGACATATGCCACATGGAGGACAAGCTGAAGGAATTAAGAGGGGAGTTGGCCATGGTGAGGCACATAGAAAGCAGTAAAAGAGCCTAGCTACAGGAGGAGAATGAGCTGCTGAAAAAGCAGTTGCAACTATAGGAAGGTCATAAGGAAGATAGGCTGTCCATTTTGGGAGGGCAACAATAGTAAGAAGGACCTCCAACAGACAAGAAAACAACCAAGAAACAGAAGAGAGAGGAAAATATACAAGCTGATGTTGAGATACTAACAAAACTGCTGCAAGAAAAGGAGTCTCAGGCAATAGAAGAAATATAGGTTTTAAAACAACAATTGCAAGAAAAAGAAGCCCAAATAGCCTACATGGCCAGCTGGGCAGTAGAAGCCTTACAATGTAGGAAACTTGCTAAGTTCTATGCATTATATCTTAAAGACCAATGGTTGCAATTTCAAACTAACACATTGGCATAAAGAGGCACCATTCCATTCTAGAATTACAATTAGTTTATGTATTTGTGTGACAATAGCTCAGCTGAAGATAAGGCCAAGTTAGCGAAATTCTATTTACATAACTTGGCACTTCTAAACATGAATCTATGGGACCCCAATGCTACATTGGGAGATGTACAACTCATGGCTATGGCTTCTTGGTTAACCCATGAGGATAAGAGGGAAGTAGAAATTTAGAAGGTGATGGATAGGGAGCTAAGTGAGCCACTCATGATCAGGGCAGAACCAGAAGATCCCTCAACTTTAGTATATGCTCATCTACACCTTGTCAACAACCCTCAAGTTCTCCCAACTTAAGTTGAAAGGCAAGCTTGGGCCATTGCTCACTTTGAAGACATGGAAATATTGTTTGGTGATAATTGCATTCATGCTTGCACAAGGAGATGGAACACATTGTCCCATAGTCTAAAAATAAGAGAGTACCACTCCCTAACCAGAATGAGGGAGGCTTTGGCAAGAGTGCCACTTTACAAACATACAATGCAAAACTTGAAGGCCAACTGGATTGGCCTAAAGTTTAGTCCTCCATTACTTTTAGGACTACTAGAAGGGGTCAAGGAAGAAGAAGAACAAAGGCAATGGGAGGAAGTAGAGAGAAAGGTAGGGTTTCATGACAGAGAAGAGGACATCACTTCGAAAGCCTGGGATGTTAGAGAGGCAGTCAAAGCAATCAAAGATGATGAATTAGATTAGTTGCTCAGAGGATCAGCAACACATTCAGTAGGGGGTGATGATGAGCCCCAAAAATGGGTAACTTTATGGGCTCATTTTGCATATTATTCTCATTTAATCCACCATTCTCTATAGTTTTATGCATGCCTTTGAATATATTTATGTTAATTGAGTGAATGGGAATAGTCACTTGACCACAAAGTCTAATACGTGCTTATTGCAGATTTTTGGACAATTTTGGACCAAGATCAGGCATTTATGAGCAGATCGGCAGCCAAATATGAAGAAACAATGTTGAGGATTTATAGGAGGGGTGTCTCCTGAACTAAATGACCCATTCCTCGAGTTCTCCACCATCAGCACGGAGTTCAACAGCCCACCAATGATGATTTCAAGGGGCAGCCGAGCAGATCTAGTGAAGTGGCTGATTAACTGCAGTTTTGGGTAGCCAAGCTCCTAAAGTTAAGGAGGACTGTTGGGAGTCCTCGTTTGCATAAGTATGAAGGATTCAAGCCTTAGTAATTTAGCTATTGAACAGTTTATTTTCTCACTTTAGTGTAGCTCTGCATTTAGCTCATTCTCGAGCTCTTTCTGTAAACAGCTTTGTGACATGACCATTATTTTTTATTAATGAAGATGAATCTCGCTTTGCACCAGCTCTGAGCTTTCTTAGGAGGCTGTAGCTCTTGGGGTTGGGCCGAATCCAAGTGCTAGCACCTCCTTTGTGTACTTTAATGTGTTTTTACTGCATTCATGGGATAATTTCTGTTATATAGGTTAAATATTGCTTTGTTACTTAGGTTGTTTTCGAGGATTAAGATAGTTGTTCATTCTTCAGGTTGATTTGATAATTTAGTAATAGGAAAAGATCCGCAAAAAGGCTATCAACCAGTCCTTGATCTCATTTCTCCCTCCTTGGGACAATGAGCTGAGACCAAGGCATACTTGCTACCACAAAAACATTGTTTTTTCCTTCCAATGCAATTGCTAGTGTTAGCTTTTAAGTTGGAAAAGTTGATATCATTTGGGTTTTCATGTTTAGATATGTTCTTTCTTAGTTTCCATAGCTATCTTGCATGATCCTTTCTATAAACTTTTGTTCATCATGTTTCTGGTTTTTAGGTTAGATTAGGTCAAAATAGATAAATCTCTGTTTTTCTAGTCTTTGCTTGGATCAGTTTTGGAAAGTAGTGTGCAGAAAACCCATAAGACACTCCAGCCTATATTTCCTCCATCATACAACCTGCTCCAGTCTCTCTCTCAAGATTTCCTTAACCCATCTGCCATACTTTCCCAACTTTCCCTAATTTCTACATTTTTGTGCAACATTGCTTCCTTCATCTTTGAACAGATCCAACCATCTTCATTACTCCTGAGCTTCATCTACTGGGTCCTAGAACCCTTAACATCATTATCCAGCCTTCATTCCCACTTTCCCACTGTTTTTCCACCATCAATCCTCTAAAATCCACTTTTGACCTATTCCTGTAGAACTTCCTGTAGATCCACTGCAGACTTCTTATAGAAGCTCATGCGAGCAGTTTTTCGAGATCTGGTCACTATGGAATTCTCCACAAGGGTGCTAGGAACCCCTTAGGTCCTCTTCTCACCTTCCCAACCGCCTGCAAATTCCCACTCCACTTTCTTTCACCAATAAACCTCTGCACAGTCAAAAATAGTTAAACCACATGCATAATAATTCTGCATAAAATTACTCAAAAATAAAAAAATATTATTTTTCCGTATTTTACTTTAGAAGTAGCTTATACACATGAATTTTACCTTTCCAAGAGTCAATGTCATCCATTTCAGTAGCGTTCATCTCTTTTCTTGCACAAGTAGGGTTAGTTGGTAAAACTAGGGTTTGCTAGGGTTTGCATTTCCTTTCAGTCTTCATCTTCTTTCTGGAAATAGACTAGCCTCTTTTGAGTTAGCTTTCATCCATCATAGTTAAAAGCTTCTTCTAAGAAATCATAGAAGTTGACTTAAGCTCCTAGAAAACTTATGCCAGCTGATCAAGTGACAGCCTGTAGTAAGAGTTAGTATTTGTGCATATAGCACCATCACTTCCAAGTTTGTTACGAACTACCGGGTTGATAAAAGTAAAGAAGGGAGTCCCAGGAGTTGCAGCATCATTACTGCAATACTGGAGCCCACCAGCTAGCTACTATAGGAAGTTCATCAAGATTTATGCCCAAATAACCCCACCGATGGAAAACCTATTAGAAAAAGATGTGACATACTACTGGAATGATGATTTCATGAAGAGTTTAGATGTCCTAAAGGAGAAGCTGGCCTTCGGGCCAATTTTGGTCTTCCCAAAATGGGACGTGGAATTTCATGTAAATTTCGATGCATCGTGTATCGCACTGGGAGCCGTACTCACGCAGGAGGGCATGGAGGGTGTGGATCACCCAATCGCATTTGCGAGTCAAAGATTGTCCAAAGTAGAAAAGAATTACTCTACCACCGAATGCGATGGGTTGGCAATGGTGTACGCGCTCCATAAACACTGACACTATTTACTTGGAGGACATTTCAAGATGTATACCAACCATTCCATGTTGAAATACTTGGTGAAAAATCCTGTGTTAGGGGGCCACATATGTAGATGGCTCTTACTGTTTCAAGAATATGATTTTGAGGTCATAGTCAAGCCAGGATGATTAAACACAAGACCAAACCACTTGTCACGAATTGAGACAGGCGAGGAGCTAACAAATTTGGAGGAGGGACTACCTGATACACAACTCTTCACAATACATGTCGCGGACGGACACTTCGAGGATATAATCCATTTTCTAACAACAGGGACTGCACCAAAGGAGTACTTAATCCAACAGAAGAAGGAATTATTGGTATATGCGATCGATTTTTCTGTCATCACAAGGCACCTTTACAAGATGGGCAATGATGAGATATTGCAAAGATATGCACCTGAATTTTAAAGGGGTCAAATCCTCGTGGAAGCACATGGGGGTGTTGTAGGAGGACACTATGTAGGACACGTAAACGCACAAAAGATTCTTTGTGTAGGGTTACGGTGGCCGACCGTGCACTAGGATTCGAAAGCGCACTGTAAGGCCTATGATATATGTCAAAGGATGGGATAACCATCACAAAGGGACGAGATGTCGTTAAATCACCAAATGACACTGCAACCATTTGAGAAATGGGCAATTGACTTTGTAGGCCCAATCAAACCTCAGGGAAAGATAGGTGCGCACTACATCATCACTGCGATGGAGTACATGACATGATTGGCGGAAGCACAACTGATCAAGGACTTCACAGCTACCATGACTGCCAATTTTTTGCTCGAAAACATGTTGACACGATTTAGTTACGTGGAAATCTTAATGAGCAATGGTAGAACACGTTTCTTGAATGAAACCATCAATTCACTCACAAAAGAGTTCCGGGTTTATTACTAGAAAAATACACCATAACACCCACAAGCTAATGGAATAGTAGAAGCATTCAATAAAATATTGGAGACTACGTTGACCAAAATATGTAACGTGCAGTGAAACAACTAGGACCTACGCATACTCACTGTGTTATGGGCATACAGGAAAACATGTAAGAAACTAATGGGACAGACACCATTCTAGTTGGTCTATGGTATGGAAGCAGTCATGCTGATGGAATATATCATACCTAGTCTACAAATAGCAGCACTCACAAGCATGCTGGACCATGAAGCTCTTGAAGAAAGGCTCACGCAATTAGAAGAACTGGAGGAAGAACGATTTCTGGCCAGATTTCACCACATGTACAAAAGCAGCATGAGAAATCCTAGCATGACCACCATATCAAGTTGTGCACCTTCAAAGTAAACGACTTAGTACTATTGTATCACAGCAAGTTCAGAAAATTTCCTAGAAAATTCGAAATGCACTAGTTGGCACCATATGTGGTAAAAGAGGTTACAGATGGAGGTGCGGTCCAACTAGTCAAAAGTAATGGAGAACCCTTCCCAGGAAAAGTAAATGGTAGTCACCTGAAGCCCTACATGGGTGCGCTAGCTATTTGACTAATTGACCAAAGCACAGTATTCGCGACTCAAGGAGCTAGATAGGGGCACGGGACTATAAACACAAGCACTAGAAGCTGGTACCAAAGAAATGGCACGAGAAAAACGCATATTATTTAGAAGCAGAACTGTAGCAGATTCAATATACAGTAGAGCAGTGCACTGTGGACCTTCACACAACCTAGACACAATTGGAAGGGCTTCAAGCCAAGATCATCGCAGAGTGACTTAGGTTGAGTCACGATGATTGTGTTGGGGGCCTGTTGAGCAGCAGATCCCCCCACAAAAAGGTTTTGGGGCCTAAAGCCTAGATTTTGGTCAATGTAATGTAAAGATTCTGTGAAATGTAAGCACGGAGCACGAGAGTCTAGGATGAGTCATAGGGTTGTCTGCCCTAAAATAATGTAATTTAATGAAAATTTGTGTTAGCCTACCCATGGTCTGCAAACCATGGGATTGTATAAATAGAGCGTGGCTCTAAGTGAAGAGAGTTTTTCAGAGAAAAATAAAGTAATAGATAGATGTGAAGGCATGGTTAGAGGATAGAAGTGGATCTGAAGTGTATTGGGTCATAGTAGTAGGTAGAGGCTCTGTAGTTGAGTGCATAGACGCCTAGTAGAGTCTGCAGCTGAGTGCAAAGACGCCTACAACTAAGTGCATAGGGTGGAGTCGGGTCTATAACTGGATTGTACTTGGATTTGAAAGCTAATAAAGAGAATTTTATTCTGTGCACCTATTATTGAGTTTGTATGTTGATATTATGCGTTACTTCACTTTGTTATTTACTACGCGCAAGTGATAATTACATATAGGAATGCTTGTACGTGAATTTAATCTAAGTAACAACTAACGAAGACTAATTAAGGAAGATTAGGGTAAATAACTCGGTCGTGCTACGACTAGAACTGCGCAACAATAGTATTACAGGGCGTGGGGTGTCCGCAGGTGTGCGTAGCACAGTAAGTGTGAAGGCTAGACCGCATACCAATCACCACATATTAGACATCCTTAGGATGCAGAAACCTGGTTCCAGCACCCTCCCATACTACCTCGGGTGGGACTTCAGTCTGTGCTCCATGGATTGTTGCCAAATGGGCTAGTAGTACCAGGATTTTCTTGGCTAATTCACTTTTGAACTTGGGTCAAGCCCACTAAGCCAACAATGACCTAATTATAGACTAGTTTAGTAGAGCGAAGTTGTACGACACTTTTTTGAATTTAGGTTCTAAAAGAGATACCCACCGAACTACATTTCATCTTATTTATGTCATCTTTTACAAAATTTGAATCAGATGCTTAGAGAGAAAGCTATGATGATTTTCCCAAGGTGACCTATTTGAGATCGAATTCAGGAGCCTGCAAAAATCCTAACTTTGTCACTCATATATCCAAAAATATAGTGATACAACATCTGAAATTAGGTCATGAGATTAATCATGAGTTCATATCAAATGGGTTTTAATATCCGCTTCTGAAGCTTCGTAGAAAAAAAGTATAGCGAGAATTCCATAATGGTATGTTTTAAGCTGCGAAACCCTATAATCCAAAGCTTTGATACCAATTGTTATACAACCAACTCACAAAATAGAAGAAATAGATAGATCAACGACATTAAATGAACAATTCTTGGATGACACAAATGACAATATATCCTTTCTATAGGAGTATAATGGGTCACAATATAATTAGAGCTGACATAATAATAATAATAATGTAAGCACACAACAATAACAATAAGGGGTATAATGACAATAATAATAAGGGAATACACTAGTATTGTAGGCACCTAACAAAGAGTTACGAGATGATCTTTCTAAATTCAATTTCATAGTGGCTTTATTGAAACAAGAGAATAGGAAAATGAAGCTAAGCCTAATGTAGCAAGCTAAATCGCATGAAGATTCTCCCTCATCTAGTAGAGAATATCTTTTGGCAGCCAAGGACAAGGGAAAAAAAATCATTGATATAGAGAAAATGGAGACACAAACCTTCAGAGACAGCCAAGGAGACCTACAACAAGAGCAATGGCAAGGAAAGAACAACATGACAAAGAGCCATTTACTCCTCAAGCACACAAAGACCCAAATGATCTCATAGCTGCTAGTTATGAAGAGAATAAGGAGTATTGGCTTAAATCGGTGAATGAGAATTTAGATAAGATTTTGAAGAAGGCAAACAAAGATGTCACCATTTAGAGGAATATGGCTAGACATTATTATGCAAGGAACACGGTCTCTAGGGTTAAGGTTAAGAACATGAAGGGAACACTCAAGAAATCCCTTAAGAATGTCAAGAAGAGGGAAAACCTTGACCTTCTAACTGATGCATCCTTAGTGGACTAAATGTAGCTCAGAAAACAAGAAAAAGCAACAAATTTTTGAAATTTTGAAGAAATTTTGCACATAGTTAAAGGGTACTTTACAAAATCGCAGTGTGTGTTCATTGCACTTTTTCCCAGTGGCTCCAAACGAATATTGGAAGGTATGTGGAGGTGTATTTTGATTATTAAAGTCTATAAATATACTTTGGATCACTTGTTAGCTCATGAATTTTTATAAAATGCCAAAAACCACCTATTTTTCACCCTTCTGCCACTGTTTTGGGTCACTCGCTACACTTCTGGAGTAGTTGTATTGTAATAAGTTTTGAGGTGCCTTAGAGATGTATTTTTGGAAATTTTAAGCTTCATATGTGTAGTATACATCCTAAGATACTTGTAACAACCTTCATTAAAGTTTAAAGATCCCTCAAAGTCATCAAAACATCTTACAAAAGTTCATTGTGCTTCTGCTGTCAATTCACTACACTTCTACAATCATTCTCTGCGCTTCTCTACAGGAGGCATCTTTCTATGTTTTTATTGTCAAGAGTTGACCTTGGTAGATTTAATTTGTATCTCATTGATTTTACATGATGCAATTAAGCATTCTAGTGATACTTAGAGTTGATTTCCTTGTAATTAAAACTTTCAAAGTCAAAGCAAATCAGTTAGTGTAAAAAGGGAATTGGTTTCTAACCTCCCTAGTTTTTGGCAATGGTTAGAGAAGATTGTGTAATTAGTTCCTAGTAAGGAGGATTTGACCCCTCATAGGGGAAATGTTTTTTTCATCTATATGTAGTCAGAATGAACTGATATAGAGGGTTGGATATTGGAAGCTCATACTTTGGAACTAGTGCACTTGATATAGGCAGAAATAATATATAGTTGCAACTATTTTTATGGGATTCTTGTGTTGTGATCGGTGGCTCTGGTTTTCCTATGTTTTCTTACATATTTGAATATTAGCATCCATATAATTTATATTATGCTTTATATTCATTAGTTTTGAATAAAAATAATTATTTTAATGCTCTGTTTTGTTTTGGATTACCATTCAATGTTTTCCTTCTAGATAAGTGAATTCATACTTTTGCTCACTTAAACTCCTACTATATTCTCCTCACCACACAAAGATGAGAAACTGATTTGTGCCACTGATTTCACCTACCTTTCCCATATTATGACTACAGCTAACCTTTAGGATTACTTGATCTAGTTCTGATACCTAGTGCTCTTTATTTACAAAACCCTAATCAAACCCTACTGAGCTAATAGCTAGTCGAAAATCCATATATTCTCCAATCATTTCCATTGGCTGTGAGATCCTTTTAGAGAGATCTGTCTATGACTTGGTAGGGCTATCTACCAATTTGAAATTTGGTTTGAGGTTACCTCCTTGGCTTCCTTTATTAGCCTTCGAAAAACTGAGTGATAACAAAACCTATGTAGGATAACATAGTTGGAGGAAAGGGTGTGTGTTATCTGTGTTGGATACCTATATCAATAGGTTTCATATTTCATGATTGGATATCAAAGGTCCAAATATGCTCTGCTTTGGCAAATGCAAAGATCTCATATTTCCCTGAGAAGGCAATGTCTGTATCAGTTTTGTAAGAACTCAATTTTTGGTGGTTGGTCCAACAGTCTAATCTGGATCATGCCATGTTTTCAATTTCCATGTTGTAGTATAGAGAATGATATCTGTCCAAACTGTTTAATCTTGGCAGATCAGTAGCTAGGTAGAGAAACTAAGGTTCCCAACTGCTTAATCTGGGACCTTGGAAGGAATAAGGGTTGTGTTAGATAGGGAATGAAAGCAAAAGCCAATGAAAAGAAAAGGGCATTCAAAGGGTTTGCAAGTCCAAGTGCACCCTCCAAGAAGGAAAAAAAAATGCTAGGAAATCTAGTTGGGTAGGTAGCTGGGGTTGCAGAAAAGTTGTCTCTTCCAAGATTAAGCTTGCTAAAACATCTACAAGAAAGGCAACATACTGGTGCATGACTAATTCCCCTGTTTTCATATGTATACTATTCATAACTAACACCCTTTCCCAGGATACAGAAAGCATAGAGATTTACATATCTGAAGAATTCTTATGGCTTTAAGAAGCCACATTTCTAGTGCAAAAACCTTTTCATTTTGATCTACCCCTTATTTCAAATTGTTTTTCAAAAGAAAACTTGGTTGATCTAGCTCCTACTCATGTGTTTTTCCATGCTAACAGCTAACTATACTATTCTAGCCCCTATACCCCACTATCCCTATTATTATAAACACCATGGTGTATAAACCCCACAATGCTTAAATATCCCCTCCCTGGC